>NW_004624794.1:5283956-5306235 GCF_000247695.1 Heterocephalus glaber | reverse complement strand
CCGCGCCGCGCCCCGCCATCCCCCCCCCACCTTTGTTTTCCTTACCTTAAACATTGAAACGCGGGCGTCGGGAGCAAACTCGGGCACGTAAACGGAGCGTTGTAAAAGATTGTGTTCAATGAATAATGAAACATGTCCACATGATTGACTTGATCATTTTCCGGGGCTGAGGGGGGACGGGCGCCCTGCTCGCGCGCCTCGCTCGCCCACTCGGCAGAGCCCTGAGAACTGTTCCCAGCCCAGCCCGGGCAGGGCAGGCTCGATTTTCATCAGCCTCTTTTCAGAATCGCCCCGTTCATTGATACTCATCACCCAGCCCCAGTAGACATCCCCATCTCCGGCTCGGCCTCCCCCTATCTGGTAGGTGAAATGCATTGTACCATTAAAAACGCTCTCCATTGTCGCCCTGGCATAATTCACAGCAACTAGATAGGTCTTGCGGCATTTAGCTTTGATGAGCCAGAGACTGAACCCTTGATATAATAATCTACAAAGAATGGTGTGTGATCGTCCATTTTTTCTCTCTGTCTAGCAACTAAGAAACCATTTAACATAGCGCAGCTTGCTTCTGACCTTGAGCTCATGTAAACACACTTATTAAAATCTATCTATTCTCCAAGAGCTACATTCTGATTGTCAGACTCGTTACTGAGACATATATCAGCCCCTTCGCTTGTCACTACTTTGCATTCCTGCCTTTGACTAAAGAATTTTTTATCCAGCCGAGAGGGAGAGAGAGAGATTGCCACGGAGGGAGAGCAGAGAGAGAGAGGGGGGAAAGGGGGAGAGGAAAAAGCGTAATTCTTACCTGCTCCCGAAACTATTTAAAGTCTGTTTCTTTTCTGGGGGGAAAAAAAAAACTCCCGGGTGAATCTAGGTGGACAGCGGGACGCGGAGAATCAGTCACAGCCCGGGCGTTTAAGGGAGTCATCAGCGATCAAATGACGTTGATCCGCGCTGTAACCTTGTGGCGTATTTAATGTAAATAAGGCAGTTATGTTGCCAATCGCCGCGATACAAACACGAAGAGGTCCTCAGCCTTGCCTCCCGCGCCTGCCATTAGAGGCGACTTTATTTACAGACACTATTTAGGAGATCATGATAATTCTAAAACAATGCTAGTGCCAAATGATTATGAAAATATGATTTTAATTAATCACGTAGTAGGCGAGGAAATTAGCATACGGTAATTAAACTTCGAGAAAAACGTCACGCAGGTTCTCTGCCTTATGGGTCCGGAATAATCATCACGCAGTGGGCTCCAGGACTTAATTATCAAACAAAATAACTTTTTAAAGGCAACTTTGAAAGGCTGGTCCTCGAGGCAAACGTTTTTTTGGTAAATAATATCAGCCGAGGTAACAAGGTGGGGATTTGAGTGGTGCATGGGATTGGGTTTCTGTGAAGCAAGGGGCGTGGGGGGGGGGGGGCGCGAGAGAATGGGGGAAAAAAGCTGAATAATGTAATTATGGATTCTCTGTCCTAGGGTTGACAAAAGCTGGTGCCTCAAAAGCCTCTTTGTTATGGGATTATATAATGATCCTGGTGTCATTATGGGTAAAAAAAAAAAAAAAAAAAGAGTGAGTAATAATAATAAAAGAAGTATCCAGACACTCCAATGAGGAGCTTGTTTTAAAGAAAAGCTCCCATGTGACACTAGGCATGTTAATAGCAGCCAGACAAGATCCTAAAGAGTTGATAAATAAAGAGATGGGAGAGGGAGGACAGAGAGAGAGAGAGAGAGAGAGAGAGAGAGAGGCCTGTGTTGTTCACGATTAAGAACCAGTGGAGACAGACTGATTATTCCAAATGCCGAGTTATTGGGGTACTTAAAATAGATTCAGGTAAGACTTGTTCCAGCCCCAGCCCTCTGGAACCAAGTTCCCCCCACATAACTGGCGGGTTTGAGACCAGGGTACCACAACACAGCAAAAGTAAAGATGCAGAAAAAGTATAGCACAGCCACCTGATCGCTACCCCTTCTAGTCCAGGAGCTCCTCAGTTGCAAACACCAGTCCAAGAGTAGGTCCAGGCTGGGAAAACTTTCCTCAGGGAGGGGAGGAGTGAACTGGCAGCCTGGGGGCCAGGTTGAGGGGGCTGCCTTGAACACCCAGGCCTTGCACCTTGGTGCAGTGGGGTGCAGTGGTCGGCTTCCCAGGCATAGGGCACCCTCGGTGGGCACCCAGCCTGGTTAGCGGTGCCCAAACTCTGAATCCTGCCCTGTCAATTCATCTCTCCCTCTCTCTTCTCCCCCTTCCCCTCCCCTTCCCATCCTGTCCCTTCCCTTCTCTCTCCCCTCCCCTCTCTCCTCCCCTCCTCTTTTCCCTCTCTCTTTTCTTCTCTCCCTCTCCTTCTCTGTCTCTCTGTCTTTCTCTCCTAGTCCTAGATTTGGCAAACCAGGAAAGGATAGCTTTCCCTAACTCCAACCAGCCACTTTCTTAGAATCCACACAATTCTCTGCAATGATACTCTCTGAAAATCCCCTGACTACTCCCCCAAAAAGTTTAGGAATTCAATTCACATTTCCCAATCTGATATGTCTGAAATTCTTTTTGAACAAATTCCATAACACGAGGAGGGCTTTTTTTTTAGCTTGTATAGAAATTATCATCGCAATCACATCAATGATATCACTATCTCTATGGGAATGATAGCTGGAGCAGTGGGGTGTTCTTTATTTCAATTCTTGGTGGATCAACTGATTATACTCTGTCTTCTTTTGAACCTGTTATTGTAAGTCAAGTGATTCTTTATAAGTGACAGCTCGGACAAAGAGCCGAGCAGGGCAGAGCAGGTAGAAAGGAAGTGACCATATGGACTTGGAGAAAAGGCACTTTCTCCCCGACAGAATGGGGTTGGCTGGCTCCTTTTAACCCTGCAGTCTCTGGTCAGCCTGGGCCTTGGAAGTAATGTAGTCGGGCCATGAGTCCTATTGTCGCCTTGGGGGTACTTGGGCCCCAGCTCAGCTGGGCAGGGACAGTAGCCCCAGCCCCAGGTGCCCCTTCCAGCCCAGGAGCCCAAAGGCACCCTTGGCCTCTGAGCCTACGCGTGTCAGGAAGACCGCGCTCCAGAGGACCTCAGCTGGTGCTCCTCGGGATATGCTGAGGTTTTCTGTGGCCAGCACCCTCTGGGTAGTGACTACCCAAGACCTGAGGACCAAACCCCACTGCTTGAGCTCAGCAGACAGCTCCGACGGGGGTTTGCCGGCGCCCCCTGTCGGCGCCCGTGCGCTCTGCATTCCTCGCACCGGCTTTGGGGGGCATGCGCTTGCTCCAGGTGGGAGTCAAGGTTGAGGGTGGAGGGCACTGGAGAATTAGCAGAGGTCTGGTGCTCGCCAGTGGCTGAAACTTGACCCCTGAATCCCGCTGAAGCAGAAACAGTCCCCATAGACTCCTCCAACGTGTCTGTGGTCACTTCCACAATGGGTGGCCCTGGGGTGCTTTTCCCTTCCCCCAGGCTTTCTCCTTGTCCTCGTCTTCCTTCCCTGGCTCTGGTCCTGCTGGTGCTGGCTCCCTCTACCCCTTCTCCAACTCTGGAATACTTCTCCCTGCTCCTGCCCTGCCTAACCACGGCTAGAACCTATGGCCGGATCTGCAGCAGATGTCCCTCCCATGGGCCCACCGAAGGCCCACAACCAGGGGTCCTGCCTTGCCACACTTCCCAGCTGCCCCTGTGGCAGCCTCTTCTCACCCAGGGGACTCTGACCAGTGCCGTCCCCACCTGCAGTATCTCTAAGGAAGCTCTAGCCTCTTGATTTCTTGAAACTGATGAATGTCATTGGGAACACACGTTTCCCCATCTGTAGTAAAGGTAACTTCCAGCCGTGTATAAAGTGCCATAGATGACTCAGAGCTAGTAGTTTCAGGAAGATGGTGGCCATCTTCTTCAAGCACAAAAAAGGTCACAAGATCCACAGAAGCTCAGGTGACAGGTGGGGACTCGGTTTGGATCCCTTCAGGGTCCCTCCTGGCTCTCATAGAAAGGCTTTGCTTCTCAATCTCAGGGCTCAGAAAACCATCTCTTCCAACCAGGTGACCCTCCCGTACTCAGAGGACTCCAGTCTGGGCTTCCATATGAAGTCTCCTTGACTTCCTATAGGGTTTCCTCAGCTGCTAAGGACTTGCATCTCTCCACCAGGCTAAGGAGCAGCCTTCTCAGTTATGGGCACCCAGGATGAACAACCTCTGGGGGTGCACCCTGATCAGTGATGGGTGACCCCTGAGTGAGAAGAAATTGGAGAGCACTTGACCGCCTTGGCTGTTCTGTCATGAGCTCTTGGACCCTGGGCAACCATTACCTTCCTCCAACATCGCTTTTAAGGCACACATTTTAAAGAACAAGAGTGCTGTTGTCCCTCAAGGAGGAAGGAAGGAAGGAAGGAGAGAGAGAAAGAAAGAGAGAGGGAGAGAGCCATACACCTCTGAGCTTTCCTAACAGAGGGACAAAGTCAACATAGAAACATTTATTGTCTTGGCATAATTGCCCAGCAACCACCCCTGCCCGTCCTTTCCCACCCTAAGGGCATCTGGGTTGGCTTCTCTCTCAGGTTCCAGCCAATCAGTGCCTCAAATCTTTCTGGACACTGACTGGTTGAGGAATAGGCACGTAACTGGTGCTGATCCAATCAGATTGAATTTTGTGAGTTTTTTTTTTTTTAACTAAGAACCAGCACAGGAGAGGTTGAAATGCTGGAGAACAGTAGTCTCCATCTCTTTGCTAAAAGATCGGACCACAAAGCTTGCAGAGGTCACCAAGAAGAGGCTGAGAACGGTGCCAACCCAGCCAACGGCAGAGCAGAAAGAGAGAAATGGTCCTACTTGCTTTGAACGAACCCTAAATCCAGTCACACTTGAAGCTAGTTCTACCCCTGCAACTTTCTGTTTTGTGACCAGATACATTTTCTTAATTTAACTCAATTTGCTTTGGGTTTTCTGTCACATCCCACAGAATGAGACCTGGTATACTTAGCACCTGACAAGAACAAAGAATACCTAGGCCAGAAACTGGAAAACTCAAAAACAAAGCTGGAATAAAGGGTAGAAAAGTAGGGCATGGATGCTAATGCTCTCCCCACCAAATAAGCAGCTTAAGAAATCACCAGAATTTTCTTAAATCTCCAGGTATGCCATGCTTTGTGTTTATTCAGTTTGTAAATTGAATTTTTATAAATTGAATCGGATTTCCTGAACTCAGAGAGCTGATTATTTAAAGCATCTCAACAGACAAAGTCTTTTGTAAAACGAATGATCAGGTTCCGAAATAACTAAGAGATGGTAATTTATTTATCATTCTAGTTTGCCCACCTCCAGTTTTATTTTCTAAGCAGGGCCAACCTGCCTAGATGCTTTAATGATGTCTTTGTATAAGTTAAGAAAAGGCCAGGAAAATGTTCTGAGCACTCTTGGATACAATCCCACATCTACATGTCTGTTCCCTTTCAAGGCTGTGGCCCTGAAACACCCTGGACAACACAAGGGTCCACCTTTGGCCCTGCAGTTATCCACAACGGCCAAAGTCAAGTTTGAGTTAGGATTGGGGGAAAAGCCATGAAGTTAGGGGACTTTCGGGCCAGAATGTGCCCTGTGTTTTGTTTGCCTGAGGAGGCAGAGTCTTAATTACAGAGCCCACATAAACTGAATTTGGGAGACTGTGGAGGCTAACAGTTGAAACAAGTGTATTAAATTTTGAAATGCAACTGCTGGTAGAGATTCAAGAGCTTTCCTAAGATTTCCAAAGATTAGAGAGTTTTCCTAAGACATTAATTTTTCACCATCCATCAGGCAGCTGCCTCTCTGCCCCTATTTTCCCCAAGGCCCGTTTGTGAGTCATAATTTTACCTGGGAAAGAGATGCAAAGTTTGTCACTAGAAATAAAGATCAAATATTGGTGGAGTGGTTGAGGGGAGGGCAGGGGAAGGGGAAAAAAATAGGAACCAAGAGGGGTTATGTAAAGGTGCAAATTTCCAGTGATGAATGTCATATATTGTATACCTAAAATGTACCAATAGAATAAAAAATTTTTTAAAAGATCAAATATTGGGAATATAACATTTTTCAGGAAATGTTATAGTTAGCTTTCAGCTTATAGATGCAGCCTGGTCATAGGGGTCAAGCAGAATAGCTAAGAATGATCTCCAGGGTTCACTTATATAAATACTGACCTTTCTCATCTTCTAGGCAGCATTTCTCCACAAGGAAGCAACTGGGAATCACATAGGAATAACAAAGTTAAGGCAAAAAGCAAGTCCCTTGACTCTGGCCACTACTTGAGACCCCTGGGCCAAAATCACTCCCACAGTAAACCCTGCCCGGAGTGCACAGGAGACAGACTTTGGAAGTCAGGTGGACTGGGTGGACAGTGGGCCAGGGGCCTGGGGAAGAGTTATGACCATGGAGACTGTTTTCACCAAAGGGCTGAGTTGTTCTGATGGATTTAGAGAAGCAGAAAGGAAAGAATTGAGGCAAGAGGACAGGGTGTATACTAAGAATCAATGCCTATCAATTGTACCAGGTTCCAAGACAGAAGCCAAGCTGAATCAGATGTTCACTGTGCAGGAAATGTGCAGTGTAGCTCAAAGGTCCACCTGGAATTCCTGGAAAGTCTCTGGCATGTGTAACTGCACCTGCACTCAAGAATTCATGGGAGGCACAGGAGGCAGGGTGAACCCTGGGGTCTGCTGCTACCTGAGGACATGGGTATCTTACATATGGAGCCACACTAGTGATGGAGGGCAAATGAGTTCATTTGAGGGAGCATTTCAAATGCAGTTTTGTCCACCCCAGATTAGCCAGGCTTCCTCTGGCTCTCAATCTGCAGAGCTCCCTTTGCTGTAGTCATTTTTTCATGGTGCTCCCTATGTCTTTGTGACAAAAGCCCATTCTTTACACATGCCTCAGAGGTTCTGAGAGGGTGGACCCCAAACTTGAGTCATTGCTAGACCCCAGACCCAGCCCAGCCCCAGCACATACAAGACATTAGTAAATATTGATAGAACTTATCAAGACATTAATTAATCATACCTAACAATAAATAATTCTATGTGCCAGGCACTGTTTTAAGCACTCTACCTTTATTGACTAGTTGCATAAATGTATGAATAAATACATACGTTCATGCATACATACATGAAAAGCATTGCCAAAAATGACTTGCAACCACTAGAAATTAATGACAACCTATAAAACTGAATGGATATTTTCTCTAATATTAAGTAACACTTGAAGAATAGCTAGAAAACATAAAATACACAAAGATGATTATATCTCCCTTCATCTCACCCTGATAGCATTTTGTGTTTTTCCTCTCAAGCATTTTTCTGCACATATCAATTTTTTGTACCAACTTTGAATCATTTTGTATAAACAATTTTGTGTCCTGCTTTTGTTCTCTAACCTTGTAACAAGGTATTTCCCTACATCATTAAATATTCTTTGAAAACATGATTTTATGGCTACATAATGTTCTATCAAATGGATGCAACATAATTTATTTAAACAATCTCTTATTTTGGAGCATCAAAATTGTTTCTAATTTTTTTGTTCTCTTAAAAGTATTGGTGTGAGGGTTTTCATGGCTAAGCCTTTGTTTTCATTGCTGTGTGTTTGCTCAGGATCTATTGAAGGAAGTGAAATACTGTGTCAAAGGGAATAGAGATTTTTGAGGCTCCTGGTAGGCATTGTCAACTGTCTTTCCAAAAAGCCTGTGCCATCCTACTCTTCCCACACTTATATGTCTTCTGGCTTTGGCTACTTTATGCACAGGGGGCTTTAGGGCTTGTCTTACAGGTCATCACACTGGTTGCAAGGAATTGGCCTTTGAATTCTGATGCTGCTGCAATAATCAACAGGTTCTTATTGTCCCCAGACTCACCCTTCAGCTCTGGGGAAACCCAGGTTATCTCTCAGTTCCCAGGAAGGGAATGAATAGAACCTTCTTGGCTTCAAAGGGAACAATATGTCCCTGTGCTTTGGATTTCCAGATAGGCTGTGCATCCAGGGGAAGGACAGTTCCAGCCAGTAATATTGAGAGAGTGTCATGGCAGAAGCCTGGTTCAACCCCTGCCTGCTGCCTCCTCAGAAGCTTTGCTTCTAGATCCCCCTCTCCTTCCCTACCACCAGCCCCTTACTCACAGAGTTATTTTTACTTTTAGAAGTGATTTTTCCATTGCTCCAATAAGAAGAGGGAGGGGTACCTTGGACAGGCAGAGCACATGTTGGAGGGCCAGGACCCCTTGGTTCAAACCCAAGCTGCACCACTTTAGAGCTATGTGACCTCAGACAAGTTACTTAACCCCCTCCACCATGCCTTAACCTCCACATCTAAAAGATGAGCTCCTACTTCATAAGCACATGTGAAGAACTCTGTGAGGTGGCACTTAGCACAATACCTGGTACAGAATAGGCACTCACTGTTCATACCAACAACGTACAAATGTTTTATATGCATTGTGTTTTTCATTAGAAAGGATTTGCAGTGTTCCGTGCTTTTGGGTTAGCATTCATGGCTGAGAACATATTGGTGCCATTTTGCTTCCTGCATGCTCTGCAAGCCCCAGGTGCTCAGCCCCACACCTGATGGAGGAAAATGTCTCCCAGCCTCAGCCCCATCCCCAGTCTCCTCACGAGCAGTTCTTTCTGTAAAGGCATCCACTCATTCTTAATAGAAACGAGGGGGTGTCTCACTGTATGCAGAGCACCGCATGTTGGTAAAATATTCAGGGTATCAGATCTGAGCTGGTTGGTCCAGAATGGGCTTCACCTTGTCATCTAACCTTTATCACCAGTGGCTTTCCTGAGAAGGTTGCATTAAGAATGATCACTTGCTCTTCCTCTTTTGCAATAACCATTTGCAGGTCACACATTTTTAAGAAGCAAACTTGATGTTACAGGCACATTTAATCTGGGCTCACTCTAGCCCTTCACCTCTCTTCTCTAATGCCTGTGGAATCTCTGGTGGACCATGGAGAGATATTTTATGAATTACTTATTCATCTTTTCATAAATGCAGCAAGGAAGCTGGCCTTCCTGAAGTTAGCTGGTGGAAATACTGTTGCTAATGTAAGTAATGTCCAATTTTCCAGAAGTACCAGTCAATGAAATCACTAGGGTAGCTGGAAATCAACAGCCACAACCATAACAACAACAACAACAAAATAGAGTGACTGCATCCCCTGAACACCTAAGCCCCACAATGCTGCCTTGACAAGCAGTGACCTGAAACTAGGAATCATTTAGCACAAAGTCCACCCAGTCACCTAGCAAGCCAAATGCAGTGTTTTAAACTAAGGGTCAGTACATCAACACCTTGAGATGTTTCTGTTCTAACTTGGCTGGACTTTACAGTGAATGGTTTGAGAAATGAAGGGTTTTCCAATAATGGAAGATGCATTTCTGCTGCTTAGATATACCCACCCCAATGAGATGTGCCAAACCTAAAAATTTCAGAGCTTCACCTTTCCAAAAGAAGCATGTCACCCAGTACTCAGGAGCCCTAGGGTTGCAAGATAGACCCAGGATAAGCAAAATGTTTGCCAGGTGGATACTGTCACCAGCTTTCTCACCATGTCGCAGAATGTGTTCCATTCTGTTCCAAAAGGCATCATATCAGAACTGAGGTTCTGGAAGGTGATTCCTACAGGGATGCATATTTCAACAATTGCCTTTAAGGTTCAAGCTCACCCCTGGAAATAAGTCACAATTCAGGCATATGAAGATGAAATTAACAACCTGGGTCCTTAGTCTTAGGAGTGTGGTAAGGGGCCAGTGAGAGGCAGTTTTGCTGAGATTGCCTGCGTGTCTGAGAAGAGTGGCCTGAGATATGGGCACTGTGAAAGAAGGGTGGGATTTGCAGGGAAGGGAGAATGGCCTCATGCACAACCCAGAGGGCCTGTGGTGTGTGTCCAGCTCCAGGCTCAGCCCCAGGGAGCACTCACAGCTGGTTGTGCTAGATCCACTGTGCAGAACCTCAGCCTGACCATTAGCATTAAATGAGGAGCCTTCTAAGGGCAGGTCTCAGCCTCTCAGAGTCCTTAGCCATGAACAGAGGGTCAACTCACCAGGCCTCCATCCATGACTCATGAGTGAATCATGAGTGAACACTTGCATACCTCCACCTTCCACAAAACACCAGCATTCAGTAAAAGATGGAGGCTTTAGAATTTGGAAAACTCTGCATTCATAAAAATTATTTGAAGCTGGGCGTCGTGGTGCACACCTGTAATCCCAGTGCACTGGGAGGCTGAGATAGGAAGATCACAAGTTCAAGGCCAGCCTGGGCAATTTAGTGACTTAGTGAGACCCATCTCAAAATAAAAAAGAAAATTTTAAAGGCCTGAAGATTGCAGCTCAGTGCAAAGGCCCTGGGTTCAATCCCCAGGACCACTTTTTAAAAATTATTTAGTTAATTTGACAGCAGGAGGGGGAAAAAAGAAGAAGGTACAAAACTTTGTTTACAATATGATCCCTATTTTATATGTGCACACATAAATATGCTTTTTCTTAAGACATGCCCGTGACCCATTAAAATATGCACTGAGAATTAACCAGAGGACAATCACTATTTACAGGTGGATGAGTTTCTATGCAGCCTGTTTACTCTGCTTGTGTCATGAATACTTATTTGTTACATTTATATTATGTAAAGAACAAAGATATGGCCAGAAATTCCGTCACATATTAATGGTGAGTCTAGATGGTGGGATTATGTGTGATAGAACCCAGTGTTTGCTAAATTTCACACAATAGCTGTCTTAACAAATATTTTACATGAATAAAACACCTACGGTTTAGATTTGGAGAAGACTAGGACAGAGGGTTATAGGGGAGAGGGAAACACCTGCCCCAGGTGTGCTTTGGATAAAATAGGGAGGGATCTCCACCCATGAACCCTTGGAGTCAGGCTTTCTAGCTCTGGGTTCTGCCCACCCACCTGCCACCTGCCGATGCCAAGCACACCCAGCACCAGACAGGCCACTCCAGGCCTTTTAGACTGTGCTCAGAGCTGCTCTGCCCTGAAGGTGAGAGAGAGGCTTCTTTCTGCTGGATTACTCACACTCGCAGCCCTCCCTCCCTCCCTCCGGCAGCCAAGACCTCTACCCAAGCAGCCCTTCCTTGTCCAGACTGATAGTTGATCAAAGACTTCCTCACCACATCTGACTCAGTGATGGGTTCTTCACCAGAAACAAAAAACTCAGGGAAGATTGGAAGAAGAGATGGGCCCCAGGCTGCTCTGGTTGCCTATTTTCCAGTACTGCCCACTACTCTACACTGTCTTCCTCATCACCAGCTAAGCAGAGTGGTTGTAGCTGAGGAAGGGCTGAGGCATAGGCAGCTTGCAACAGGATGAACAGACAAGTTTCCTCTCTGAGGTGGAGAAGAGGTGAGTCCTGGGGGTACTGCTGGGCCTGCCCTCTCCCCAGCAGCTGGGCCAGCCCACCTACCCATAGGTAGAGAGGGAGCCTCAGGAAAACACCTGAATCATGCTGCTAGCAGACAGCCTAGCTTACAACAGGCTCCAGGCAAGCTTTTCCCATCCACATTTCTTCTCGATTGTCTTCCTTCTCCACCCAATGTGGCCCTCCAGGAGGTGACCTCTATAAATGTCTATAAATCCATGTCCTGCTGTCTTGTCCTCTGGCTTCAGAGTAGTATCTACCAAGGGAGGCAGCAGCAAAAACTGGAAAGCCTCAGGAAAGACAGTTTGGGGTCCCCCACCTGCCTCCCAGCAAGCCAGGGTATGGCAGTGTCTGGATTCTTCTGACTGTGCCACCACTCCTAGGGACCGTCCCCCTGGGAAAGAACTCTAGGAGCCCTGTTCTCTCCTCTGCCGTGTATGGTGTCCCTGTGCTCACAGCTAAGAGTGAAAAGAGGCTACATGGATTTCCCATTCCTAGTCCCTGTACATACTCTGTGCATATCTTCTAAGTTAATGCCCACCTCCCTCCTTGCTTTTCTTGGGATCCATCCTTTTCCTCCTAGGATGCAGACTTGTTCAGGCTGTGAGCAAACTCCCCTTCTACTGGTGTGGCCAATCTGTATAATCTATCCTCCACAATTTCTCTCCAGGCCTCAGCTTCCTGTCTTCCAAACGGGGAAGTAAGAGGCCGCATGCTTTTCTTGTTGATCAAACATGAAGACGCTAAGAAATGCAGCTCTTTTGAAAAGGTGTGTAAACTTGTGTCCCTGTAGCTTTAGAGATGGACTGCTCGTGTTCTCAGGATGATCCAGAGCGTCTTTGCTGGGGGGCAGTGACTTTCCAAGTGAGCCATAACCTTCCTGTTCTGCGCTAAAGCTAGGAATGAAGCAGAAACACAAGAATGCCTTGGAGTAGCCGGAAGAGTGACTGCACAGCCGGGAGTTCCTGCACTTTGCTCAGGCCTCCACAATGCTCCATCAAAGCAGAGGAATGCTTACTTTACACATAATCGCAATAAGTCTGGAGTTCTGCTTTCTGGTCCACAGCCAATTAGCAGTGATAATTTGGGAAGGGAGAGACAGCCACACTTGACAAGAGCAAAAACGGAAGGCCTGATAGTGAAGGAAGAACCCCCCCAAAATCTCCGGGAAACAGGCTAGTGACTGGAGGAAGCACCGCAAGCAGAGGCCATTAGCGAAGGGCAAATACCCCTGCACACCTCATGAGCCCCGAGGGCTGCATTACCTCCCGCTCCGCATCTGAGGTTCACAGCAGCAACCCTGAGTCATTACAGAAAGGTTAATGGTGTTCCACATTCTCCAAGTAAGAAAAAAGGGAAATGTGCGCTGCATCTTAGAAATATTTCCATCTGAAAATGTTACATGAAAATAATTTATGGCTCTATCTGGGAAATGCAGCTGTCTGGATCCCATTCCCTGTGAGGATTTGTTCTTCCCGGAAGGGCAGTCAGCATTTATGGAGTGCCTACTGAATGCAGGGCTCTGGACAAGGAAGCAGTAACAGGGACTCCAGAGAGGACAAGGTTCAGCTGTGTCTTCTGGGCCTCACAGAAATTTACAAGACCTATAGCTTCTTTTCTTCCCAAGAAAGACCTGACCCAGCTGCACCCCACACTGCCTGGTACCTGCTGTCTTGGTGGCTCACCTGGACCAGGCAGCAAGACCAACCTGAAGTACCTTAGCGAAAAGCCTCCAGCAGTCGAGCACCCTAGTCTGAGCCCCGTTCTGGAGTCTGTTTTTATTATAAATATTTCATTGTTTAGGAGTTTGGGTTTTAGCTGATATACAGCATTTGGCAGGCTTCTTCTCTAGCATTTGGTAATAATTCCATACCAAATGCTAGGGAGAAACTCTCCCAAATGGAACCGCTTCAAGCCAAAGCTCTTAAAAAACTGGAGCCTAAAAAAAATAAAGCTGGAACCTGAGCAAGCTGCTGCATCTGAGCTGCCCCTGACTCTCCGGCCTGCAGAAGCAGCGGACAGACGTGCACCTGAGACTGCATGGGCTTCTCCCAGCTCGCCCACTGCTCACCCTGCCAGCAGCACACCAGCTGGCGACACTAGCGCTCCCCTCTCTCACCGTGTAGACCAGGAACACCCAAAGGCCCTCAGGGGATTTAAAGCAGCGTACCTACACACCCTGGGTGTTCTGTAAACATGGCTGGGTTGAATCCTTCGGGTGTAATATTAAAAGGTGCTTGCTTGTTTCTCCAAAAAGTCATTTTTTGTCCTTCCTCTGACCCCCACGCCACATCTGACAGCTCCATTGTTCCTTTAAAAAATTAGTTTCACTAGTACCCTGAAACTAGACTGCATGGGTTCATATCCAGTGATTCTGTGACCTTTGCTAGCAAGGTAGTGAGCCCCTCCTGGTAAGTTAGGAGTGCTATTTCCACACTCATACGAGCTGATGGGGAGGAGCAGCCTGAATGTGCAGTGCACAGACTACTGGTGTGTAGTATGGGCTCAGTTAACATTCACTCTTGGCTTCACTGAACACTCATGGTGTGCCAGGATCTCACCTACTGGAAGCTTGAGAGGAAAGGAGAGGCTCCCCCTCCTTCCCAGACACCCTACCTCTCCTTTTCAAGGGGTAACTCCTCCAGAGGGCTGCTGTGGCAGAGGACCTGCCACTTTCTGCCCCACTGCCTCCAGCTGAAAGCATCAGGCAGTGCCGCTGGACCCAAAACCAAGGATCAAGGTACCTTTCCTGCTGCTTTTCACTCCAGCCTCCTCCTCCCTGCCCATCCTAGGTGCTGGCTGCTGAGTGACGCATATCTCACATCCTGCTCCAAAGCATGGCATTGCAGTGGAGGCAGCCACAGAGCCACAGGGTCCTGCAAGGCCCACAGGGCTGCCTGGCAACGCACTGCAACTCCAGAGGAATTCCTCATGTCCCTTCCATGCACTTTTGAAGCTAGGTGTGATGGTGCATCCTGTAATACCAGCACTCTGGGAGGTTGCAGCAGGAGGATTGCAAATTCCAGCCCTGCCTGAGCATCTTAGCAACTTAGTCAGACCTCATCTCAAAAAAATAAAAGAGGGGCTGAGGATATAACACAGTACAAAGCCCCTGGTCTCAATCCCAGTATCAAATAAAAAATACTGTTGACCAGGGCTAGATCCCCTACTTTTTTTTTTTTTTTTACTGTGATGCATCCTATTGTGGTTTTATTTATTTATTTTTTTTATCCTGCTTGGGACTCTTTGTGATTCTTAATTCTGAGGATTCATGTCTTTCATCCATGCTGGGAAATTCTGATTCATTATCTCTCCAAAGGTTACCTCTTCTCCCACTCTCTATTCCAGGCCTCCAGTGCCCCTCTTAGAGCTGGGCCTTTACTCTGTCTGCAGGCCGCTCAGCTTGGTGAGTGCTCCAGTTCTTCCTGTCTGTGGGTTGCCTTCTGTGTCCTGTCCTCCCCTCTGCCTTCTGCTGGACTCATTCCTTGCACCACTTCAATGCATTGCTGCTCCATGAAGCCAGTCCCCTTCCGGCTGGAAAGCAAGCATTTACCTCTGGAAAGCATCTGAGTATGGAAATGACCAAAGCATTGACTGAATCCTCCAAGGCCAGAGCCCAGCATGACAGGGTCCCTTCCCAACTGCCTCCCTTGTGGAAGTCCTCACAGTCTGCTCCTCTAGCACCCATCATCATAGCTCCTCTACTGATAAATCATTTCCTCAGGTGGCTGGGACGCCCTGAGGACACACATGGCACTGTACTTGTCCTTCCACAAGGCCACAGAAGTCCTCAGCAAGCACTGGGTAGAATGGCATAGCTCACCGCACAGAAGCCAAAACATTTGGACCCAGTGATTGTGAGCACAGCATCCAAGGTCGGCAGACCCAGTTTCAAGGCCCAGCTCTGCCTCTGTACCAGGTATGTGACTTTGGTCAGGTTATTAACCTCTCTCTGCCTCCATTTCCCCCTCTTTAAATTGGGCATGGTAAATGAGGCTTCTCCCAAAATTTGTTTGAAGATTGAGTGTTCCGTTCATGGTAGGGCTCTCTGCCCCCAGTGCTGATACTCACTAAGCCCATCACAAGCATCCTCCTTTATAACAGTGGCATTCAAAGCCCATTCACATGGACAGGCCATTGCCTTGCTGCATTTATCCCACAGAACAATCTAGTTGTATTTTTATTCCCACTGGAAGCAGTAAGGTGAAGCAACTCTCTTGCCTTCCCTGATCCCCCTCACCTTCGGTACAGGTAATGAGAGATCAAAAGAGACTTAGGGCTGGATGGGGGCGGCTGCGGTGAGGGACACAGCAGAAATTCCAGAGGAGAAAAATGGGAACTTGCTATCCATCAGATCATTAGCTGCAGAGTTATAGCTCTCACTTGGGTTCTCCCATCCCAGGTCTAATCTGGCCATCTGCTGAGCTAGCCAGGGAGTAGCTGTGAAGCTGGAGCCCCAGAAAGCCCCAATAATAACTCAGGGTGTTCGCAGTGTCCACATCTCCCAGGGGTCACAGCTCTCCCACCCTCCCCCACCCTGATGCCCTGCACAGAAACACAAGATCTCACCGGGAGGGAAGAGCTACATCCTTCCTCTCACCATGGCTCCCCACTGTGCTGCCTCGCCTAGAAACCAAGAGCAGGAAGGTTCCCTTTCCCAGAGGGACCGTCTTGCCCCGGCCACAGCTCCTCCATGGCCCCGCATTTCAGCAATCTGAATTCAGACGCAAGTTATGGAGCTTAAGTTACTGCTGACACTTGATTGGAATAACTGTTACGTAAAAGCCAACACAGATGAATTGCCTGTAGGGAGTTGTCTGACTGCATGAGTTTTTACACATCTTTCAGCTAAATCAAAGATCCAAATGCTAAATCTCACACTCAGGAACATCAAGTGGATTTGTGACAGTCCCCGGAGGACTCGGTGTCCATAAACCAATGAATGAATTACACTGATCCTGGTATGTAGTTTCTCATCTGTGACTGATACAATATTGATAATATTCTTTATTTCACTTAACTCCTTCAGAGCCGTACTGAAACACAATGTTGGATTGTGTCTACACTCCAAAGAGAATAATGATCCTCTGTGGGGAAAGAGGCAGATCAATTGATTGCTCATCAATACACAGTCCAGCCGAGGGTCTTAAAAGGGCGCTTGCTGTTGCGTTGCTGGCACCGGTGTTACATTTTTTATTTTGGAGCTGCTCACATTGGAGTTTCATGAACACTACCACGGGGTTTTAACCAACTATAATCAGCCCTGTTGATGAATGAGGTCATCTTGGGAAATTGTTGGCCTTGACTGGGACACGATACCTTGGAGATCACCAATTTAGACAAATTTATTCAGTCCACTGCAAGTTTATGAATTTCTCCTTCTGCACTTGTCTTGTGGGGGAGACTGGGAGGCACAGAGAAGAGGTTGCTGATGGGGAACACATAGCCAGACACACCTGTGTTGTACAAACAGATTGCACAATGGCCCAGGAGGTCAGGTGTGAGGATGATGATGAAGGCAATCATGAAAATAAACACACTCGCCTCACCAGGCAAACGCTTGGACCTTTACAAGTATTCACGCTTTCACCTCTCACAGCCTGCGAACTGGTTCCTACTGTTCTAGGAGCTCCACTTTGTAGATAAGATAATCAAATTAAAATAACTCTCTTTTGTAGTCTCAGCACACCGAGCAGCATGACTGTAAAGCCTTGCTCAGTTTCCCCCATGCATGTGTACATGGGCTGCTCTGGTGATCTGTTTGCCAACAAGCAGGGCATGAGAAGCTCAGTGCATCTGAGAAAATCATTCTGCTCTGATTCTCTTCTGGTCCCATCCAGGAGCGTGCCTCTGCCTGGTTTGCTAGCTGACCATCGAATGGGCAGGGACTTGGGATGCTGTGTGCACTGGGCTCAGAGGCCAGTAGAGTCCCTAGCACCAAAGCACCTGGCCACCTAAAGGATCCTGAGATTTGACAGAGAAAATCTGCTTCTGGGATCTTGAAATGGCATTGTAACCATTGTAACCGGAAGACACACCCCAGCCTGGTCTTAGGAGACACCACTTCCTGGCCGGCAGTGGGCATTCTGGGTGTCCCCCACCCCCGGTATCCACCCTCACCTTATCTAGTGGCTTCTGTCAGGATGTGGGGACAGACACCCCCCAGGCTCAGTGACTGAAGACATCAAGTGTTTACATCTTGCTCTGATTACACATCATTTCCAGTCAGCACAGGCTCCGCTTTGTGTTATCCTCATCATGGGGCCAGGGCTACAGAGTTGCCACCTCCTGGGTCACCCCAGTGACCAAGGCAGGGGAAGTGTATCAGAGAACCCCATGCTGGGAATTAAATGTGTCCCTCAGAGCCCATCATGCACTCTGTCCGCTCTCTTTGGCCAAAGTAAGTTAGGTGGCTGTGGCTTTCTCATCAAGTGAGACCGTGCTGTCTCTCGGTGGCCTGAGAGGGGACGAGGGAATGTGAGGTGTGCAGCGCTGAGGGTGACCACAGGCTGGCCCAAGCCCTCCAGCCCTTGGCTTCACTCTTCCTCTCTCCCTCAGCACACGCAACAGCCCCAGGTCAATGGAGGTTGTCTTGCTACAGAGACACAGACTGAAAGGCAAAGGATGAGACAGCCTGGCCTGACACACAGTGAGAACCGGGTCTGGACACCCGTTAAACACCCCCATTCAGAGAGGGGTGAAGGGGAGTCCTGGCAGACACTGTCCACAGCTCTTCCCAAATCCTACCTGGCAGGCATCCCCCTCTTTCCCCCGGAACCTTTTGGGGGGTTTAGGCTCTTGTTCTGCTCCAAATCTGTAGCTCCTCAACTCTGGCCCTGCCCTCAAAAGAGCTTTTTCTCCAGCCCAGAGCAGTGTGTTGGGGAATGTGGTCTCCTTGAAGACTGACCGTCCAAGAAAGGGTTGGGAGGCCAAAGGTGAATTAAAGTCTCAAACAGTCAGAGTGTCTTTTAAAAGTCCAGGCTGAGCTGGGCCTGGTGGTGCACACCTGTGATCCCAGCACACTGAGAGACTGAGGCAGGAGGATCACACATGGAGACCAGCCTGGGCAACTTTGCAACTTAGGGAGATCCTATCTCAAAATAAAAAAATAAAATAGAACTGGGGATACAGGTGAGTGAGAAGGCTCTGGGTCCAACCCTATGTCATACACATGCACACACACACACACAAATCCAGGCTGACAATCCTGTTGGCAACATAATTCACCCAGAATGAGCCGTTTTCTTATCTACTTGCTCCTAGTAAACTCCTTGTGCCAGTAACTATGCCCACAGTTCTTGCTGAGATAAGGTCTCCCAAGCTACTTTCTTTGTTCTCTTTGTCCTCACATCTCTCTCTCTCTCCCTTGCTCCTTATTTTTTGTTGGGTTTTTTTTCAAGTTTTTATTTTGAAATAATTTTACAGAAGAGTTGCAAAAATAGTACAGAGAATTCTCATGTACCCTTCACCCAGCCCCCGGAGTTAACATCTTGCATAACTATAGCATGATTATCAAAACTGAACCGGCAAGTTCGCTCTTCTTCATGTCTCCTTGCTCTCCCACCATCCGCCACAGCTTCTCAGTCTCTCCCGCTCTTTCCCAATCTTGACCTTGAGTACTAGCCAACAATATTTTATATTGTTCCTCAGTTTGGAGGGTTTTTTTTTATGTTCCTCCTGATTAGAGTCAGATGATGCACTTTTGTGAAGATTCAAAACCACCGGCTCATTTATTTATTCATTCATTCATTTATCATACTGGGGATCAAACCTAAGACTTTCACACTGAACTATAATCCCAATGCCTCCCCATCCCGTTCTTTCCAAATTTTGAGACAAAATCTCAATAAATTGTTACATTGCCCAGGCTGGGCTTGAAATTGTGATCCTCCTGCCTCAGCCTCCCAGAGTTCTGGGGTTATAGGAAGGTACACACCCCCACAGCTGGCTATAACCATTCTGTCTTATGTTTTTATTTGGGGGAAATATGTTTGACAAAAACAAATAAAAACTTTTGAAAGTACCTTCTCCATCTACCCCAATTGTTCAGTGCATACAGGGGCCATTTCTAACTTTCCCATTGTATTTAATAACGATCTTGGGGGAGGTACTTTGAGGCTATGCAAATATTCTGTATTTGCTCAAACTTCAGCCTGCTCATTTCAGCATGCATCAGTGGATCCCACCTGCAACAATTATTACAGTTATTGCTGAGTTTAATATGACTTTCTCTTTCTCTCATTTCTTCTGCATTTAGTGACCAGGATCCTTCTGTAAGATTAATTATGCCTACTCTTCATTTATTTATTAGTCAGTTGTTGGCTACTATAGACACATGAATATATGCTTTATGGGGTGATAACTCAATATTCTTTATTTTGTTGCTCACATTGCTTAAACCTCCTCCTGGGTAGCTCCTGGGCCTTCCAACCTGTCTTCCTTCTCTCCTCAGCAATTTCTGACTTCCTGACACAAGAAGGAGCTACAACTTGTATTATCCCTGCTCCTGGACTGGAATCAGCCTCTCCTGAAAGAAGTTCTGGATCCTTCTATTGGAGAATGATACTTAGAAACCAAGACTGGAGCCTCAGATGTGCCCATTGTTACTGAACTGCCACTGCTTTTAGGCCATTTTGGTAAGCCAAACTTGAGAGATTTATGCATATGCTTACCCATCACACATACACATATTTATGTCTGTATCTGAATGCATATGCCTTTGTACTTTTAAAGTGAATTCAGGAGCCAGGTGTGGTGGTGCATGCCTGTAACCCCACCACTTGGGAAGCTGAGGCAGAGGAGTGCTGTGAGTTCGAGGCCAGCCTGAACTGCATAGTGAGATCCTGTCTTGAAAAAAAATTTTAATAAAAAAATAAAGTGAACTCACACTAGTACCTCCAATTCCATCCATCATCTTGGGGTTCATTCCGGCCTTCCCCCTTTCCTTATTAGTAACTTCTTTTCCAACTGTAGGAAGTCTGACTCTCACTATGCAAAATAAATTTATTGTTCAACTCTTCCATACAGAATTTCTAACCCACACTTGATGAGGAACAATTCACTAATGAGAGTAGACAACAGTACGCAGTTCTTCCCCTTCACATGATCCCATGAAATGTTGAATGTTTTACCAAGTAACTTGGGTGTGAGGGGAAGGGATTTTCTCTCCACTTCCTCCAGTGTGATCATGCAACTCATGTACAAAAAAAATTGGATTTATTTGTTATAGTTTGCATTCCAGTTTTTGTTTCCTCTATAGTATTTTTTCATTTTTTAAAACTTATACTCTGTGATAAAACTCATTCTGTGAGTTTTGACAAGTAACTCGTCAGGTGTTCACCACTACATTCTGCGCCTCAAATTCCCTGCAATAGGCTTTTGACAGTCTGCCTCTTCCTCCAACCCCTGCTCTTGACTTCGTCCCTATTGGTTTGCCCTTTTCCAAAATGTCACATAAATGATGTCATAAAGTATGAAACTTATTGATTCTGGCTTCTTTCACTTAGCAACAATGCATTTAAGAGCAATATATCTGGGAAAATGCAGAGATGGGAGGGAGAGGGGCAAGGAAAAGTAAAAAGGATCAAGATGTGGTATGTATATATACCAGATCCCCCATGATGAATATATTTATTACATATTGCAAACATATACTAAATAAAGAAACACAACAGCAACATAAAAGAGATAATAATAATATCTTTAAAAAGAGTAATCTAGATTCACGTGTGTGTCTTTAGTCTGTTCCTTTTTGTTGCCAAGTAATATTACACTGCATGGAAGTACCTCAGTTTGTTTATCTATTCATTTGTTGGAGAACATCTCTGCTATTTCCAATTTGAGGCTATTATGAATAAAGCTGTTATAAAAATTTGTGCATGAATGGAGGATTATTCTGTCATAAAGAAGAATGAAATCAGAAAAATGGATGGAACTGTAGATCATCAGGTTAAGCAAAATATACTACACTCAGAAAGATAAATATTGCATGTTTTTCTTATATACGGGATATAAAAATAAAAAATTAAAAGTTGACTTAAAAGTAGAAGGAAGATTACTAGAAAAGAGGAAGGGAATAATGGGGAGGAGCTAAAAAAGGCAGGGAGGTGATATGGGTTGGAAATGATCACAACATGTTTTATGCATGTGTCCATTATTCTGCATAACTAATATGCACTAATTTACAAAAAATGATTATTGAAAGAAAAAATTTGTACTGGTCTGGATGTGAACATAAATTTTCACTTATTTAAGAGTGTGATTGCTAGATACAGTTAACTCACAATGATTGTAACAGTTGCCAACAGTTGCAACAGTTCCTGCCAACACTTGATACTGTCCTTCTGATAGGAGGATGGGGCATTTCCTTCAGGAACATTTCGTTAATGACTGGTGTGTCTGTATGTGTGTTTGCTCTCTGTATGTCTTCCTTGGTGATCAGTTTAGATCTTTTGCTTATTTTAAAAATTGGATTATTTTCTGCCCTGTAGTTGAACTTTTAAAGTTATTTACATATGCAGAAACTGGTCATGTGCCCCAAGTATGATTTGTAGATATTTTCTCCCAGTGTCTTGTTTTTCCATTCTCTTAATACTGTCTCTTCCAAAATAACAGTTTTTAGTTTTAAGGAAGTTCAATTAATTTTTTTCCTTTTATGGATTATGCATACAGTGTTATATCTAAAACCTCTGCCTAACTGATTCACAAAAAGGTCCTATTTTTTTCTTATGGAAGTTTTACAGATCCATGTTTTACAGTTAGTTTTTTGGGGGATAAGATATGAATCCTGGACCGAAGTTCATTTCTTTTCATAAGAATATTCATCTGTTTTGTTTTCGGACAGTATCTTGCCATATATATATATGCATATATATATATATATGCATA
>NW_004624794.1:5238204-5256498 GCF_000247695.1 Heterocephalus glaber | reverse complement strand
CTGTTTCTGTTCTAGAGCCTCTAATCATGTCTTTCACTCTGCTCACCATCTCTGTAGTTATCTGGGAAATTATTTCTGTTTTGAACTTTTCTAGAGCCTCATACATCTGTTTTGTTATTTCCTGTGCTATCAGTTCAGGGTGTCCAGGTGATTGATTATCAGACTTTTCCACCTCATTTCCCCCAGAATTTGCCTTTGGTGGGGTGGAAGTCTGAGTTTGTGCCTTGGTTAAATGTCTTCTCATTTTTGTTTTTGGTATTGTCCTTGGTTTAATTCCTGGGTTGATACTTCAAAACTGCTTATGGTAAGTATCTTTGTTGCTTGTATTTAGAACCCTTATGGAATGATTGCTTCTTAGAAGTGTCTTCCAGATATAGCTGGACTTTAGGTTTTGAGTTTCTAGTGACTCTGAGGCTATGTCATTTTCATTATAGCAGGAAGGACAACTGATTAGATCAATCACAGCACCTTAGCCCAAGTGATACAATCAGCAACACCGTAGCATCAAGCATAGCTTAGAAAATGACAATTAGTGGCTGAATGCTCTGCTCTTGGTCTCCTCACTCTGGTTATAATCTGAAAAGCAACCACTGCCTAGAGCTCTTAATAGTTCCTACCCTCAAGTGACACAACATAACTTGCACTTGTATTTCACTGGTGATGGCAGATTCCACGGCACACTTAATTTCAAGGAAGCAGGTAAATGAAACCTCATATTGCTTCCAAAAGTGAACCAGAAACATTTAGAACACAAGGAAGACCTCTAGGCCCCAGAATAGGGCTCATTTTTACTTCTCACCCACTGCCAAATCAAGCATTTGGGGTTTTAGTCTATTCTTGGCTCCAATGATGAGATTGCAGACTAGCTCAGAAATAAACCCATGACCCAAGTTGTACCCATGAGATCCTCCTCAGGGTCTTCTTAGAATATTAAGGTAGCATTTCTCTCTTTCTCTGACAGGCTTAGAAACATGAAGATATGCAAATGGAAATCTCAGGCACTACCAAGTGCTCAAAGTTTTGCCTAATGGGATGACCAGGGAAAAGTAGAGATGGGAACAGGTAGAACCAAAAAGGTGACAGATAATGAGAGAGAAAGTGAAGTGAGTCTTTGTGCCCTGCCATCCCTGACCCATCCAAAGAACCAGTAAATCCCTTCTTGGCTCCAACTGAATGTTGTTGCTGACAACCACTAGTCTTAAGTAATACACTTGCTTCTTCCAGGGGGCCAATCAACTCTTATCCCTAGGAGGCTCAATGCAAGTCAGCCCCTATCCCAGAGGACTTGCATCACTTAAGAGACTGTCTTGGCAGAGGGGAAATGCAACCTACACTCACCATGGAAGAAGTCAGCCCAAGATACAGTGTGATAGATATGCGGGACCAACCTTAGGCCATCGGGTTTAAAAGGCACCAAATCAATAGAAAGTCATTAAAAATCAATCCTGTGACAATGAATGCTCTGGTTTGCTTGCCCTCACTCACCACTTCCAGCCTCTAATGCTTGAATCATTTCCCATTGATATGCGTAGCATATGCCAATTTAAATTTATTGGAGCACTTCACATTTTTAAGTGCTTAAATTTGGAAAAGATGAGCTTTATGGGGCCAGCATAGTGTGGAATGATCAGAAATGTTAAGAATGTGTTACACTTTTTGTCATTTACAAAAGGTTAAAGAGTTGGGTTTATAAAATCCAAAATGATTTAAAATCACAGAATTGCTTTAGTCCAGCGGCAGTATTTGAATCTGGGAGTTTGTAGAAATCCTGGTTTACCCTCCGAACTGCCCATAGTGACTCACAATATTTTTTAAAGATTAGCCTTCACCCTGGATGGGGACCAGGAGGGGTCACCAAACAGATAATTTAAAAATAAATATTGAACTCATTTTTTAAATTTGCTTTTTAATTTACAAGCAATGTGAGCTTCCGATAAGCAGGATATATGATAATTTCAAATATTTGGCAAAACTCATATTCTGAAAAGAATTCCACTCTCTCAAATTAAAACTCATTTAAAAATTTGAAGTGATTTTAATTGGTCTTCTCTCCAGGCTGGGAGAAAAAAATCTTACTTCACTTTTAAGAACATTAATTTTTTGTTTTGCCCTGCTTGTTAAAGACGCATATATAAAGTTACCGCAATCAGTGCCACGATTTCAGGAATTGAATCTTAATCTCACATAGTAAACACTGATCAACCTGCAGAATTTCAAACTGCTGCCGTAAACAGCAATCGCTGTAGCATTTCCTCGTCACTCTGCATCCGCTTCTGCTGCTGAGAGCTGGATAGGAAAATATGATCATAAATGAAGCAGGAAACAGCACCTCTCTTTCTCCAGACAACCAGAGAGGCAGGAAGGACTTGCAGGCACTGAGGGCAGACTGCTCCTCTGGCAGTTGCCTGTGCCTGAATTTAGGTGTCTATGACATTTCCATTTTGAATTTTAGTCAGGTAAATCTGTAATAGTTCATCATAACATCAATTGAACATATCTAAGCATCAGCACTGACGTGCAAATTTGGTAATCTTGTCATTTAAAAATATGCTCAGTGTAAAGTAGATGAACATGTCCTAACTTTAAATCTTTAGTTTCAAAAGCTCACATACTACCAGGGTGATCCAAAGTGAAACACATGAAAAGAAGATGTGTACATCTAAACACAGAGATCCTTAAACACAAGGTGCTTGTCAATCCAGTAGATTTCTCCCATGCCTGTAATTTACTCCATGGCTGACCTTTCTCCCCAAACTCCCAGAAGTCCCCGCCCTGCCGGGCATGTGCTTAGCATCTCCCAGACACAATGCACCCTTCTCAGTCTAGTCCATTCAATGGAGCCTTCTTTTCCTGCCATGCCCTTAGCTTATGGGGATGGTCCTTCACAGATGCACGAAGTGACAGAAACCCAACCAGTGGCACATAGAGGGTGTGGCAATTTGGCTGGCTCATGGATGGAACTCAAGAAGCCACCAGCTCTCTCCCTCTTGCCTTAAGCTCCCTGAGATGCAGGGAGCTTGGACAGAAAAGGAAAGAAATAACTTTGATCCAGTGAAGCACTTTACCAAGAAAATTCCACAAGAAATTGGTTGTTACCTGCAGATAACAACTGGTTTGTTAGCTAATAGCTGGGGGCAAAGCCAAGGCCAGTTACAGCTCCAGCTGTCCAGTCATTAACTGCAGTAAAGACTGATTTTGAGAATGTTATTGCCGTGATAAAATATCCTCAAAAGATTATAACAGCAATAGTGTATGGGAAAAAAAAGTGTTAGTGGCTATAGTATGACTGAATGGCTGCATTTGAAAAATTGGCCGCTCCCTGGCGGTTCATAACTGATTTTCCACCAGTCAAAAGCAAGTTGTGCTCTGTTAGGTTTATTGTACAAGGCAATAAAAATATTGGCCAGGTTAAATTGTCAGCGTGTTATGGCATTAACCATTCTTTTACTGTGTTTAATTTAAGCATTATGATGATTCATTATGGAAGAACTTGTCCCCTGCAAACGAACAGATACCGAGTGTCAAAAATAAGCAGCTTTTTTTAAAAAGCAAAATTAATTTTTATTTGACTGCTTCTGTAGGAGGAAGGACATCTAAGATGGGACAAAAAGTGTATAGTGCATTCACTTTTTTTAAAATTGCCATGGCACTCTGAGAGGTTGAGTCGTGACAGTGTGGTTTCCCGGAGTGCCTGCCTACTGGGTGTTAAACAAAGTGTCCTCCTGGGGTACGTGTTGCTTGACAGATGCCTTCTGCAGGGATGTGACTTTGGAGACTTACCTAGTAGTCCCAATGCCAGTTGAGTTCCCACCTCACAGCCCCAGCCCTTTTGTACATCTGGCACCAAACTCTCAAAGCCACTTTAGTGGCTCCTGAATAAGGTATGTTGCCGGACTGGGACCTGACCTGTCTATTTGGGCTGGTGGGCTCACTTCCAAGAACAGATGTGGGCTTCCAGCAAGGGTTCTGTGACAGCAGAGGCAACAAATGATCAGGACCCACGTGCCCCTAAGGAAGCCACTCAATACGTGGAGGTCTGGCTTTATAGGAGCAACCATGGGTGTGGCAGCTGCCATATCCCATTCAGGAGGGCTGTACTCCTGAAGCTCATGGGTGCTGAGGCTGAATGTTCAGTATATTAATCAAGGGTATCAGTGATACCAGCCGAGGGGACTTGCAGCAGGAAGTGTGCCCAACACCTGACCAAGAGAGTAAAATCACAATCTCTCCTCCCAACTGCAGGCGGATCACTCTGTCCGGCCCTCCTGAGGCACACTGCACATGGAAACAGCTGCTGAAAGAGCTTGTCACCTCCCTCCTACCCTCTACTCTCCTGATCTTAAAGACAGAAAGACCAGCTTGCCTATCCCTGGAAGCCCAGTTTCCAGAGGCCCCTGTGTGTGTGAGGGTTGTTTGTATTTAGTGGCCACACATGAGCCCTCCCAAGAAGTCATGCTGCCATGCCCTGAAGTGGCCTCCCACCTAAACCCAGCTTTTCTGGGCCCACTGGAGCTGGTATCAGAAGCTCTCCAGTCTGCCCAGCCTGCTGTGGCCACTCTTTATCCCCAGTGGTCCCCCTTCTTCTGCTCCTGCCCCTCTACAGGCAGTGTCACCTCTTCCAAGCACTGCCACACACTACCAAACATCCCATCGCTAATGCACTGGCATCATTGAGCTGCCCAAGGACCAGGGCTCAAGGCAAAGTGGTGGAGGTGCTCCAGAGGGGCCCTGTGGCTCTGTCCTTGGAGCCCATGGGGATATGCATAAGGTCCTTGATTTTTTGTTCTCCCAAATTGTTCAGGCAGATCCAGGCAGCAGACTAAGCTTAGAATGGCCCTTTCTGCCTCCCCAGAAGCTCTCAGTCCTGTCTTGGGGATGCACCTGGGCAGGCTGGAACCTAGATCCCAGATCCATCCAGGGCCTGGCACCAAGAGGCCTAGAGCTGGGGGCGGGGCGGGGGGAGACACAGTGGTCAACTCACTTATCACTGAACGTGAAAATGTTCCCCCGTTCCATAGTTCCCCAGACACATTGGGGCCCCCACGATAGATACCACAGGCCCTGCCCGCCAGAACCAGCCACCTGGTGGCACAGTAGGGACCTGGTAGGTAGGTGCTAGGGTGAATCTGGCAGCAGGCCAGGCCACCAACTTTTGGTAGGGGTTTTCAAGGAGCTCTGAGAATGAATAACTCTGTGGTCATTGCTGGGCATGTGCCTGGGAGATTGCTGGGGACAGTATGCAAGGACCCTCTGGAGAGGACACCTGGACTTGGGGGGACTCAGCCTCACTATGCCAGGGAGATCCATCTACAACATCTGGGATCTGGTGAAAATGTCAGTACAAACCGACACATGTGCACACATTCACCACACAGTCACACACACACACACACACGCACACGCACTCAGCATGTACTCAGGCTGCTATCACAAAGCACCATAGACAAGGGCTCAAACACAGACTCTTACTTCTCACAGCCTGGAAGCTGGATGCCCAAGATCAAGGTACTGGCAAATTTGGTGTCTGCTGATGGCTCTTCCTGGCTAGCAGATGGGAACTGTCTCTCCATTGGCTCCCATGGCAGAGAGAGCAAGAGAGCCCTAATGGCCCTTGCTCTTCTTACTACGCACTGATCCCACCATCCTGGCTCTGCCCACGTGACCTGCCAAGCCCCACTTCCATATCAGGAGGCAGGGGCTTCAACCTGAATTTGGGGGGATGCATTCAGTCTACAGCATCCATGTACAAGGTGTGATAAAAAAAAAAAAGGAAGGGGATGTTTACATTTAAAAATTTACTTCAGTAAAAGACACTTTGTTATTACTCTCCTTCAAAATAGCCTCCTTCGCTTGGAACACTCTTATCCCACTCATCCTTCTTGCCACTTTCTGAAGCAATTTTGGAAGTCTTCTTTCGTGAGTGTCTTTGGTTGCATTGTCATGACAATCTCACTGTCCTGAATTGATTCAAAAAGTTTACTTTTCATAGTCATTTTGACTTTAGGGAAGAGCCAGATATCACATGATGCCAGATCTCATAAATAAGGTAAATGAGGAGACACTGTAATGTTTTTATTTAACAGAAATTGCTGTAAATGACTGATTAAAGAGGGGTGATCAATAAATACAGTTAATGTTTAAATTTAAAATTTTATTACAGCAAAAGACATGTTGCCATTAATCCCCCTCAGAACGCTCTCCCTGGCTTTGAACTCACTTGTCCCATCATTCTTGCCAATGTGTCTTTTACTGTACTAAGTTTTAAAAATTTGAATATTCACTGTATCTTTTGATCACCCTTGTACACATGTGCATACTCACAGTGCAAACACACATCATATTCACACACATGCATGTCACAAGGCACATACTGTATCCATACATGCACACTCTCACTTGCACACATGCACACAATACACATGTGTGCACACACACGTGCACATGATCACACTCACACTGACACACACACACCCTTCTCATATTCATCAGTTGCATCTGTGGTGCCTAACCTGGGGCAAGCCAGCCTAATGCTAAGCTGGACCAATCCCTGGAGACTCTGCTTTTCAAACGCCTTCCATTTTGTCAGCTAATCACGTGATGAATACAAGATTGCCATACTGGGACCTGGGTCCGGGAAGCTTTGGGCCAGGCAGGTCGGGACCTCGTCTGGGGAAGGCTACTAGATGACTAGTCCATGAAGCTCAAAGTGCTACCCATGCAAAGGACTCCAGGCTAGAGAGTGTGAGAAGACCTCCACACATTGTTCCTGTTCTGAGGCCACTAAAGTCACTCCAAGGGTGCTGCCAGCCGGGATGCAAGGCACTGAGGTGGGTGCTGCCTGAGCTGAGACAGGCTGGCATCCTCCAGGCCACTGTCTGGGGCAGTTTCTATCCCTGCCTTCACTCAGCCTGCTCCACAGGCCAACATCCTGCACCATGGCAGAGATGGCTGGGGAACAATCAGCTGATGGACAACATGATACTCTTCGGCCTAGTGCCCCTCCTGGCCCCCCTAACCTGAGCCACTCTGCAGACTCCAGGTCAGGGCGCTCTTCCTTCTTTCACCTTTCCCTGCCCCTGTATCACACCCAGGAACCAGATAGGTTTTTCTGCTGGGGCATGAGCGGGAGATCTATAGAAAGGCTGCACCTTGCCCACTATCCTCCATTCTTTCCTGACCCCCAGGGTCAGCCAGGTCCCCAAGTTCCAGGACACACAGACCCATCTCTATCCTGGCTCTCTGCTGCTTCTGAGCAAGTGCAACCTTCTCCCCAGTCTACTCCACCTTGGCCTCCAGTAAGTTCTAAATGTTTCTTTCCTTCTCCATGGGTATAAGGGCCTGTCTGATATGCAAGGGTGGAAGGAATTTCCTTGGAGTTTTTCTGGAAGATCCTGGGGGGCTGCCAGCAAGCCTATTAGGGATGGGTGGGGTGGGGGAGCCTGAGGAAGTAAAGTCACTGGGGTTCTTGTCCTAGGTCACTATCAGGAACAGGTGACATCCCAGGGGCTCAGCAGCCTCCACTGCAAAAAGTGAGCCACTCCCCAGGTGGGGGCAGAAAGGTGCTGTGGGTGTCACAGCCCCCAGTCGGCATCACTGATTCACCCTTTAACAGAGCACCTGCATGCATGGGAAGACAGCAGGGGGGGGACCAGATGAGCTCCTGGGCCCAAAGTTTGGAAGGAGGGACAGACATGATCCTATAGCCACACAAGTGGCCACAGAGCTCATCTTCTAAGAAGGAAGGGAGGTGGCCACCGCAGCAAGAGAACATTCCTGGGGAGGGACCTTCGAGTAGTGGCAGAAGGTTCCCGGGGGAGCAGCACTTGAACTGGGATCTGGGTGGACACTAACAAGGAGGTGAAAACAACGCTCTGAGCAGCCACAGAGAGACTCGCAGCCCCTGCGTGCACAGGAACCAAGAAAGCATGTAGGAAAGAGGGTTAGAGGTGGGAGCCACACCAGACAGCCTTCAGAGGCCACACTGAGCTGAAGTGGGGGGCTTTGTCCCAGAGCAAGGGGGACTCACTAAGGGCCTGAACCAAGAGGACCCTCATCCTGTTAGAGACAGTGTGTATTGTAGGGCAGGGGAACTGAGGATGCTGAGGTGCTGGGACCACAGTAGGGAGGAGGATGCACTGGGATCCTGGTTGCCATGGAGGAGGAAGAAGAAAATATCTCACCCTGAAGAAGCCCTAGAAATGGGATGGGATGGGCTATCTGTGTGTACCTGCCTCCGTGTGCGTGCACACATGTGCACACCCATCTGTGTGTATCTACATGTGCAAGCATGTAAACCCACATGTGGATGTGTTTACATCCCCATGCATGCATTTCTAGATATGTGTCTTCATTTGCACCTGTGCCTGCATGTGTGTTGACAGTCACACGTGTGCACCTGCACTGGGAGTGGGAGTAGACAGGGAGGTGCCAGAGCCAAAGGCCACAGTGTTGGTCTGGGCTCTCTCCCTGCCTCCTCCCCAGTTTAGGGATGAGAATTCTCCAAGGAACAGACACGTAGCACTTGGTCCTAGGGCCTCTCAGGGTGTTAGGACACTCCCCACTCCTGCAGGCCCAAACGCAGAGACTGCCTGGTGAATGGCCCAGTATGTTTGCTGAGCAACATTAGGTAAACCCAAGGAAGCTGTGTCCACATCTCACTGTATCCATTCCAGCTCAGAGCAGCCAACAAAATAAACCAGCGACAAACAAGCACTCATCCTGCTTGGCTCAAACCCCACTCCCCTGCCCCTCACCAATGCCCCTCACCCATGTCTCATGGGCAGGGACACTTTGCCACCTCTTCCCGAACAAGGTCCAGCCCTTTGGGGAACAAACCTCAAGCTGGTCCCCAAATAGCATTGGTAAAAGACTCCAGGCAGTGCTCTGGTCATGGGCTAGCTCCTCTGGTGGCCCTGAGAGTGCCCTTTCCCCAGTCAGGTGTTGTCACGGGTGTGCTCTGGCCTCACCAGCCCGCAAAGGACACAGACTTCAATCCAGCACCTGACCTGGAAGCACCTTAAAGCACCCTGCTCCTCACTGCTTTCTGCTTTAATCTACCCACATATATCATTCTGTATCAAGGATTAATTTTATCATTGTGTTTTCTAAAACTATATTGCAACACATTGTGTTATATCCTTATGCATTTTGCAAATGCAATACAAAAAATAAGTGAAATGATATACAATTCTTATTTATTTTTATTACTAGCCAACTCCGTGTTGTAGTTGGAAAAGCACAGCCCCAGACAAGTCAATATAATGTATTTCAGCACAGTGGTTTAGCACAATTGACATCAGGAGTATGTCACCCACAAACCTAACTATTTTTCTGCTTAGAGAGAGAGGTGAAGGTTGGAGCTATGCTCTTAAATTAAAACCCATCCAATTTCAGGTTTAACAAAGCACCATTTCCCCCAGATCTTTCCTTAGCAAGCCTGTAAGTATTTGTGGCATCTAGGCAAAAAACCCACCGGGTCCCCGTTCTACTTTGTTCTCATCTCCCGCATTTGACTAATTCTGTACTCCTGTAATTGCTAAATCAAAAGAATTTATTATCCCTGAAACTTTAAATGGGAAGGAAATAAGGGGAGGAGGTTAGCACTGAACCTTAATAATGATAAAATTCAACCATGGTCAGCAGCTTGCAAACCCATAATCCCAGTCCAGGAGAAGGTGCTAAATGAAGAAGGAGGGCTGTTTGCAACCAGGGCAGCCATGTTGCCCTTCTATTTGGCAAAAAATACAGCCGATGTGGCCTCCTTCTGGGAGGGGGAGAAGCCCAGCTCAGTTCCTTTCTGTTACCTGCTTAAATTATGCCTAATTCCTCTTATTTTGCTATAATTAATTTGGCTTAATTCTCTCTCCTCTTGTTAGAGGCCTCTTGCCATATTCTGGGGTTTTTAAGATCACTCCAAGATGGAAAGAAAGAGGAGGAGAGAGAGGCTAGGAGGAGGGAGGGCATGAGAAGAGATCAGTTAAGTAGCATTCCTGTCAGAAATCAGAAAAGCACATCTTTTGGATTTGGAGAGCAGAGAGGGCTTCCAATGGGGACCCAGACAGTATGGCCTGGCTGGAGCGAGTGGACCAGCTCTGTTACTGTCAGCAGGGATGCTCACAGGAGACCCTGCCTATAAAAATTACCACTTCGCTTTTCTTTCCAATATCCAAGTAGAATCCTCATCACAAAGACTGGGGAATGGGTCGGAGGTGTGGTCTCCGAATCACAGGCAGCGCTCTGCTGGGGATGTATGGTCCTGTTTCTGGCTGATCAGTGGCCAGCCACCCATGGAGGACCCAGGGCCCCACAAGAACAGGCAAGCCTTGCAGATTCAACAAGTGATAGTGATCACATCCTAAGTTAGGTTGCCATCCTGTCAGGTCAGGCAGGCCCCAGACGCCACCAATGCAAACTACCAAGGAATGGTCACATTCTCCATTCTCTCTTTTTTTTTTCCTGTCACTGAGGATTAAACCCAGGGCCTTGGCATGGCAGCTTCCCCAGCCCATTTGTTTGTTTGTTTGTTTGTTTGTTTGACAAGATCTCAATAAGTAAATTGCACAAGCTTGGCTCAAGTCTGCAGTCCTACTATCTCAGCCTCCCAGAGTGCTGGAATTACAGGGATGAGCCACCACCCCTGACTGCCCATTGTCCTTGATTCCTGCTCCCTACTAGACTACAGGGATCATCCCTCCTCTCTCCAGAGTTGAAGTCTAGAAGCTCAAACCTCTAACCTCTTCATTGGGCCACGCCCTTGAAGCTCAGCCACTCCCCCAGGTCTGGCCACGCCTTTCATAACACCCAACCCCTCACTCTTAACCACACACCCACTTCACAAGGCCCTCCCACTCTGCCACTGTGAACACTGGGAATCTCGTCCCATCTACCTCTGCTGTGGGGCCCATGAGAGCTGCCCACTTTCTCCTGCCCCTGGATGCCCCAGATGCTCACTTCCCTTCATTGTCTCAATGTCCACAAACCCAAACACTTCAACCTTTGTCAGATCCATCCTGTGAGCACTTCCTGCACACTTTCCTGCCTCTTGCCACGCTGCAGCCACCTTGGACCTTGCTGTCTACCCTGCAGCCCTGGGCCCACTCCATTCTCCAGCAGGGACCTGTGCTCACTGTCACCTGGCTAAGCGCTCACTTCAGCCTCCTCCCTGGTGACTCCATTCACCTCCTCAGGACATTTAAAACAGTGGTGACTTTGTCCTTTGTCATCTAACAAGGGTTACATTTGCTTTTTGAACTTCATTTTAGCCCAGAGCCTGTCAGACCTGACAGAAGAATTATACAATAAAATTAATTTTAAAAGTCTACTAGCAAAATTAAAACCACAAAATAAGAAAATATATAAGATGGATAGCTGACAAATGTCAGATGTTGTGCTCAATATATAGAGCGACCTTTCCAATAAATTTTAAAAACAGAAGAGCGACTCTCTGAGAGATAAATGGGCAAATACAGTGGACCTTTGACTTACGAACTCAATTCGTTTGTTAGGGTTGGTCATAACTCAGGTTGGTCCATTGAAATCCCAAGTGCTTCTACACAGTCTTCAAAGTCTCTCTCCTGTATACAGGAAGATCTCAGTGCCCTCAGAGAGGCATTGGCCCAGGATTTCTCAATTAAACCCATACAGGAAAGGATGTTGTAATGTTCCTTCCAGAACTCTTTAAGGGTTAAATCTGTATCTGAGACCATTTGGAAGCACAAGTGGCAGGCATTCAGGTTGTATCTCAAGACTTGGGTCATCAGTTAAAACTAAAATTCCAGTAGTAACCCAGGTTGTTCATATGTCAGGCCCGTCGTAACTCAAGTGTCAACTGTAATGAACCCCCAGAGTTGCTCCAATCTCTGTACCCCTGGCCTTGCTGGGCACCTATAGAGGGTAAAACACTTGGAAAATGCTCAGCAATATTGACTCATAGACTGGCTCAGGGAAAAACACAGAGAAGAAAAACTGTTGTCCAAGTGACACCACCTACCTAGTGACACCTTCAAGGGACAGGTGTGAAGGATTCCTGGAAGTGGACATCAACCAACAACTCCTTACACAGCTGCTTCTTCTACAGTCTGTGTAAATTGAGTTGTTATAAAACCATATCTCATTTCAAATGCCTTGGAGGACGATTCCTTTAAAAATACTTCTCGCCTAATCCTTTTGTGAAGCAAAACAGTGTACGTTTGTAGTGTGAGTCAGCTCTTCCTATTTTATAAAAAATTCTGACATTTGTCCATTGAGTTTACTTAATGGAGTCTCCCTCCGACCTCCATGACCTCTACAAGTACAAGCTCCTACTTTGACTTTCTCCCTGGACTCGGTGCACTATTCGTGCCTTATGTTATCTTCACCTTGATCTCTTTTCTATTTTAATACTATTGTACTGTATGTATTTTTGTCATCCACATTAAATGCTTCTGGAACAAGGTGGATGTAGATTAGTAAATAAGCACAGTGAGCAAACTGGGGCCTGCTGTCTCTACTGGCACCACTGCTGGCTGGACTGGGCCAAGTGCTGTGTGATCCTCAGAAGGCTCTGTGGAGATACCCAAAAGGCCTCAGGGACTGGAAGGAACCAGCATGTGGGGTGGCCTTGGAAGAGTAGAGAGGGCCTTTGCTCAGGCCTGTGGGCTCCATGCAGGCAGAACATGGTGTAGAGAGATGAGGGACACTTTTTTCTGGTCAGAGCTTGGCCATGAGGCTGTCAAGAAATAGAATGTGGCCCAGGGTCAGGCTGGCTGAGAATCTGAGTGAGGCCAAAGAAGTGCCACTGGCTGCATGCTGCAGTGCCCACACCCGGGAAAGGTCTGCTCAGGTAGAAAGGCCACCTGTCCATCAGCCTGTACACCTGTCCGATTGCCCATCCATCCACTGATACACAAGCCTGAGTAGCAGGAGCTGGAAGGGAATGATAATGCAGCTGATTCAATCAGAAGAAGCTGTGGGCACAGGGCCAAAGAGTATTCTTGGACGGGACTTTTTTGTTTCCAGTGTCCTATTGGAAGCCAGCTGCAATTCTTTTTTAAGTACCATTCCAGCTGACCTTTTGAAATGAAGGATTTGTGTTTCAATGGGAAATCTGCATACAACTCAAGGATGAGGCTCAATTTTCTGTCCTTGGTTGTTCTCTTCAGACAAACCAATTCTTTGGGGGGGGGGCTGTAAATTTGCTCAAGATCAAAGACAGGGCCACATGTATCCAGAGAATGACAGCCCAGAGGCAGTCAGCCACAGTGACAGGGAGAGGAAAAGTTCTGTCATTGCTGCACTGAGAAAGAAAGACACCTCAGTCCTGAACCATTAGTGGCACATGAGAGTGAGCAGTAGAGAAAGTGCTGGGGACAGGGAAACCACACACAGACTCAAGGAATAAAATGATCTTTGCTATCATAGGGGCGGAGTTTGAAAAATATGTTCATTAAATGATAAAAATGGAAAGATGGATGGGTGGATGGATGGGAGAGTGGATGGATGGATGGATAGATGGATGGACAAATAGATAGCAATTGAATGACACAAACCTACATTTTAATTCTGCAGTCTCAAGTACAATATTAAGGAGGGTGGGAAGCAAGGAGGGAGGAGACTGCCTGGTTTTTATAATCCTGGCCAGTGAAATTGACAGCATCAGTGAATGGATGGAGATGTGTGCTGAGGGTGTTGACCTGGCAGCAGCTCTCATGGGAAAGGAGTAATGGTGCTGCTCTGTCATTTTAAAGGTGCCATTGGCATAGAGTCCAGATCCTAGACAGCGTGGCCCAGATTTGGCTGCCAGAGTTCAGGCAAGTCATCTCTCTTGGAAGAAAGGCATCTGGCCAATGGCATCTGACACAGTGGCCAGCTCCCTGGGTTGGCTCTGGGTGACAAATAAATCATAACCCCAGAAAGGCATGCCAGGAAAAATGGGGAGGAGTTCCATATTGGCTCTGGGTGTACTGAGGGGCCATGAGGCCTGGAGGCCTGGTCTATGTGGATGGAGGTTCCTACTTCTCAGGGCAGGAGCCCAGGAGCCAGCTGCCAGGGGTCCACATCCTTCTCTGCCACTGACTGCCTGGGAACTTAGGACAGATGCTCCAGACCAGGGATTCCCCAACCTGGTAGGAACCGGGCCACACAGGTGAGTGATGGGCAAGCAAACAAAGCCTCATGGCTCACATCACTGCCTGGGCTCCACCTCCCATTAGATCTGCAGCCGCATTAGATCCTCATAGGAACAAACACCCAGCCTGAACTGTGCATGTGAGGAATCTAGGTTGTGGGCTCCTTGGGATCATCCTGAAACCATCCATCCTCCTCCTCACCATAGAAAATTTGTCTTCCATGAAATGAGTCCCTGTTGCCAAAAAGACTGGGGACTGCTGCTGTTAAACTCTCAGAGTTTCAGCTAGCTCACCTGTGAACAGGAGTCAGTGACTTTGCCCTCAGTCCTCAGGGTAGCACCGTGTGGAAACACCAGCCCTTAGGAGGTTTACTCTCCAACATGCAAGAGAAAAAAATCAAAGAAGCCTCAGCCCCTTGTTGGCTCAGAGTCTGGGCTCATTAATAGTAAGAATAGCAAAGAAAGGAGAAGAGAGCTGTGGGGCCTCTCTGCAGAGATCCTGGAGATGGGTCCCTGGGTCCAGATACCCATTTCTCAGAGCCACACTGCTCTGTCCTCCCAGTGCCATGACAACCCATGAAAGCAGGACCCAGTTGACCCTGGACTGCTTAAGAATGAGAGAGACGAGTGCTCCCCATCCCATTCTCTGAAACACACCCGAAACCCTATTTTCAGAATCTTTCCTTTTCCTCTCAGAAAGAAAACAATTTATGAAGCATAGAATTCCTTCGATAATTAGGTGATGGTTATCGCTGCTCACACTGGCTCTTTCCAGAAGAAGAGGGGCTTGGCAGGCTGCGAGTGAGCTCTCTCCAATCCACAGGGTGGGAGGCTCCAAGCCTGTGCCACCGTCCCAGCCCTGTTCCCTGGGTCCTGAAGGCAGCTGTTCCTCCCAGTACTGGCTTTCTCTGACTGCTCCCTGCTGCTGCCAGGTGCACAGGCTGCTGTGGTGGAGCATTCCAGCCTGGAGGGTGTGTCCTAGGGTCTCCAGGGGAATGAGCAGGATCGATAGATAAATCCAGGATCCAACCAGTCCCAGTCCACATCAGCCAGTGCCTACCAGTAACCCTGGTGAATTTCTTAACCTGTCTAGGCCTCTGGTTCCTCACCTGTGATGAGAATTGTGACCTTGTGCGGACAGCTTTCCCAAGATCATCAAGCACTTTCACTTTTTCTGAATGGTCAGGCAGGTCATGCAGCAGTGGGGGAAGCAGGAGCCCCTGGCAGCCACCTGGCCTGGTGTTAGTAGAGGAGCCCCCACCTCCCACACAGACCCTCCCCTGGGCTCAGAAACCCTGGGTCCTGCAGGGGTGAGACCTCTCCCATCACTCAGTAGGGGTCTGGGAAGGTCTTGAGTGGACTGGGCTGGGAGCTTTCTGGACAGTGTGGAGCAGGTTGTGGCATCTTTAGGCCCCGCTCATGGGAAAATGAAACTACAGGCAGTGAGGAGGGTGTAGTGCCTGACATCAGACAAGCATTGTCCCATCTGCAGCCATCCAGGAGAAAATCAGTGGCCGGCCACAGAGGCATTGTACAGGTCCCTTGACAGAATTAACTCTGTCACTCGGCCTTTGATCCAGAGAAGGGGTGGAGGAGGAAGGAGTGAAGGGATTTGAGCCAGGCCAGTGGCTGAAATTTGTTCCTACTATGGTCACAGCTCCTGGTTTGTCCCATTGGGAACTCACTCCTTTCCACACCCTCTGGCCATGTGGCTAAGCCTGAGCCCCTTCCTCACTCCACTGTCCACTGCAGTGGGAACACCGTGGACCTGGCCAATCAGCCTGAGTATTGCCCTGTGCACCATGAGGGCAATGGGCATGTGACTGGAGCCTGGCCAGAGAGATGATAGGATCATTCTTGGAGTCAGTGGGAGCAGCTTTTCTGCTGAGACTGCCAAGTTGGAGCCTAAAGTGTGCAGATTTGTCTTTGCTGGCTAAGAAAGAAGCCCAGGACCTTCACACTAAGCTACATTCCCTGTTATTTTTTAAAAAACTTTTTATTTTGAAACAGAACCTCATTAGGTTACTAAGTTGCCCAGGCTGGGCTCAAATCCACAATCCTCCTGCTTCAGCCTCCCAGAATGCTGGGATCACAGGTGTGCGCCACCACACCCAGCTCCTCTTTTCTGCATTCAGTTTCAGTTGGGTTTCTGTCTCTTACAACCAAGGTAATCTGGTTAACTGCATGTCATACAGCTTGAAGGGGCACCTTCCCCACTCAGGGCAGCACTCAGACCCAGGGCAGAGAGCTGACGGGTCAAAGAAGGAAGGTGAGGGAAATATGGGGAGACCCACCCTGCACACTGCCCAGCCCCTTACAACACGCACACCAGTGCTGGGTGGACGCAGGCCTCCCTCCTGGGAGTAGGAGTTGGAGCCCCTACTCCCCCACTCACTGCAGAGAGGGAGTAGAGGAGGCCCCACTGCAAATGGGGGAGGAGAGCATTGGAGGGTTGGTCTCTCCAGACCACGCAGGAACCCACATCCGCCAGCACCAGGGGGGTCCCTGGATGTGAGATCTGAATGGAGAGCGCTGTTTCACTGGCACAGCAGAAACCATTTGGGTAAAAATTAGAGATGATAAAAGGCTGTAATGTGATTCTTAACTGTTGCTCGAGGCCTTCAGGGCAGTTAAGGGAAGTAAATTAGGAGCTGTTTGCTGAGCCCAGCCTAGCGGGCTCTCCTTGGGGACTTCAAGGGCCTCCCAGTAGGGAGGGCTGTGGGGAGCTTCCCTCCCCATCTCAGGAGGTCCCCTCAATGTTCAAGAGCAAAACCCTTCCCACTGGCCGAGTCCTAATGGCCCTGTCTTCTCACACTCCCCAAACCCTGGCCAGGAACCGGCCAGCAGGGTTCTTCACCTGTCAGAAGTGAAGAGAGGATGGTGGGTCCCTGAATCTCAGTGCTCACATGGCAGGTGAGGACTCCAGGCCTCATCTTCAGACTCCCAGTACTGCCCCTTACCCTCTTCCAAAGCGGCCTCCATGGAAAGGTGACACTTCTGGGAAACTGCCCACTGCTGAAGCCAGGAGGCGAATAGACCCATGATGAGTATAGGTCCTCCTGTCCTCTTGCCCACTCCTCTCCTCTGCAGGACCACCGGACTGTCCTCCCCAGGAGCCTGAAACAGGGGCAATCCGATCATCTTTGTCATACGTGCTGCTGTGACAGAATACCGAGGCAGGTTAAAGGACTGAGAAGCCCAACATCAAGGTGCTGGCAGGTTTGGTAACTTGTCAGGGCTGCTCTTTGCTTCCAACATAGTGCCTGGAACTCTGGTCCTCGGAAGAGGAACACTGTCTTTATGTGGCACAAAGTAGGAGAGTATAAAAGGAGATGAATGCCTCCTGGCAACTCCTTTCATGATGACATTAACCCTTTTGTGAAAGTGAGCCCTTGGTGACCTAAACATTTCTCCAAAGGCCCTACCTCCCATCCCACTGTGCATTTGGGATGGAGCTTCTAACCCAGGCACTTTGACAGGAAATTCAAACTACAGCAGTGATCTCTCACTCATCCTTCTCCCCATAGACTCTACTTTTGGGGACTATGGCCGTGCCAAGCTATCAGCCTCCAGCCACACCAGGACAGTGATGGGCCAGAACCTCTCCTGCTTCAGCTTAAGGATGACATAAGACTCTTCCCTGGGTCCTGCAGGGCTTGCAAAAAAAAAAAAAAAATGTTTCCTGCTCCGAAGCTGAGCCACAGGGGTACAGGAGAGGATGCTGGGCAAATCTCAGCAGCTGTGTGGAAGTCTCTTGAGCATCCTTTCTAAGATACAGGGCTCAAGTTTAGGGCACAGGAAAAGCAATCACATTTCTCCTGCTTGTAGCAAACTGGTCCAGGAGACAGGAAAGGAAGCAGTGTAATCTGGTCTAGAGTCCTCAAAGTGGTCCACAGGCCTATGCAGGCATCACCTGTAGAATGAGCAGCCCAGCCCAGGGAGGGAACCTGGGCAGGTATTTCCATCCAGCCCGCTAGCTAACCGCCTCCAGCCAGGCCTAGCCCAGGGTGGGAACTCTGCAGCCATCCTCCAGCTAGTAGCTATTTCCAGGAGGCAGTTACTGGTCTGAGAACAGAGAAGTAGGCTAGACTCAGAGAGATCAGCAGGTCCCTTTCAGGAAATATCAAGGCAAGCAAGAGATCAGCTCCTTGCCCAAGCAGAGCCCCGAAAATATTCAGCACCCTCTGAAC
>NW_004624794.1:5205704-5233204 GCF_000247695.1 Heterocephalus glaber | reverse complement strand
AATATGAACCATAATAGGATTTTTCCAATGTACTCTCCATCCCTTCCTTTATATACATATGTATACATGTATATAAATGATTATATATATATTTTTTTTAATCTAAGGAGGAGGAGAGAGAGCATGACCCAGAACAGGAGGCAGAATTTCATCTGTGCTCTGTACACCATCTCCTCCCCCACCCAAATCACAATATTGCCAAAAACGATAACATACTGTATAAATTAGGTCAAATAGGTTGCAAAATGGTAGAGTAGAATTTTTCCATGGAGACTACTGGGTGAGGAATGTCACCCTCCAAGGGCTATAAAGCTTTCCTGCATGGGGCGGGATGAGGGGATGGAATTGCTCTGGGACCATTGTCTCTCACTGAGGTCTTCCAGTAAGCAGGGGGCACTACCCTCAGGGGAAACCTCAGCGCCTGGGGAGGATCTTCTTGCCTTGTACTCTGAGGCTCTTTTCAAAGGCCTTGTGTGCCTCTATTGTCATAGGAACATCTCAAACCATCTTGATGTGGATGTTTTTGTTCTCACTCACTACTCAGAGGTCTTGGGGGGTATATATGAGGCCACACAACAGGAACCTTTGTCTCTGCAACTCAGGCTGTGTCCTCCCTGGAGAGCTGGGGAGTTGGCGGACTGGGCTTGCAATGGTGGCCAACCTTGGGAGGCAGCACATTCACAAAGATTGCCCCAGCTGGCCACTGCTATCCATGCTCTTAGGCTCAGCACCCTCCTTCCCACTCCTGCAGCACAGGCTGGTAATTCCCATTTTCCAATGATGTCATAACCCTGGATCAGGCAACAATAACAAGTTATAACAGTAACAGTAGGGACACTGACATTTCCTAGGCACTTACAATGGGCCAGTCTCTGTGTGAGACACAGACCTGCTAGACTTCATTGAATCCTTATACCCATTTCACAGACAAGAGCTCTGAGACTCAGATGCAGAAATGCCAGGGTGGCACAGCATGGGGACTGGGGACTGCTTTCCAGCTCAGCCCAGATGGCTGTAGAGCACCTGCCCCAGGTCCCATGGACTCCCTTTCAAATTTGAAGCCAGCTCTGAAGCCGTTTCTGTAGGTGAGAGCACAAACGATGCCTCCAATCTCCCAGAGGAACCCAAGTGTCTGAGAGGTGACCTGGACACCAGATGGCCCTGGAGTAGAAGCCACCACTGCCCCTCCCACCTCCAAGACTCAGTTTCTTTATCTGGGTGATAGGGGTGAGAATGAGACCCACAGAGGAGTTAAGGAAGGAAGCTGACCACTCTCAGGGATTGCAGCATGAGTTTTCTAGTCACCAAGAAGGAGGGAAAAGGAAGGAGGGATCAGGAGCATATACCTGAGCTTCACTGTGCATGACCAAGCCTCCCTGATGGCCTCAAGCCCCTGGTCCCTCCGTTGTGCTGCATTTGTGCTGAGCTCATATCTGCCATGGTTCTGCAGCTAGGTACCCCTTTTCCCACTCAGTGAGGAGCTCCTTAAGGAACCATGGCGGGTAAAGAAGCCAGGACCCGGCATATATACAATCACTTTGTTACTTGTGATTTCCAAGTGTGCATTTATCTTAAATACAGAACATGCATTTACTGACAAAGAGGCTACCTGACTTGCGATGCCACATGACCCCCAGGTCATTTTCTGCCATACAACCCTGTCTCCTGCCTCAGTTCCCTCTATCCTTCAAGGGTGTGCTTTTGGAGCAAAGACCCCATTAGCCTCCTGGCTTTGTTATGGAGCATGGTGGGCATACACCAATACCTGCTGTAACAGTTCTGTATGACTTACTGGGACTCCTGACGTGATCAGGAGGGGGCATGCATCTGTTCTGGGTGTGTTCACGAGCATATATCTGCCTGCCTGAGCATTCATAAGTGTGTGTGTGTGTGTGTGCATGTGCGCGTGCACATGCGAGCATGTCTGTGAGCCTGTGGCTATCTGTGTATATAGGTCTGCCTGCAGGCCTGCACCGGTGTGTATGAGCAGTACACACACTCATGTGTTGTACATCTGACCAGTGTTGCCTTATGTACAGGTCCACGCTCATCTGTGCATAGTCCAGAGTATGAATGTGTTTGTGCCCACCTGTGTGCAAGGGTCCAGATGCTGGTCCCCTTGTGTGCCGCATATTGGGTATCACTGTGTGTCTGGGGGAAGGTACCAACAAAGGGGTGGGCACAGCTATTTGCTGTCCCAAGTCATCTCTAAGAAAGGAATGAGGAACAAAGTTCTCCCTAGGTTATCAGTGTGAAAACTGGAGCTCATGGTGACAGATGATGGTGCCCCTGGCCAGAGGAAGGAAAGTGCCACCAGCACAGGCAGGGCCATACACTTCAGGGCAAAAGTGGAAGTGGAGACGAATCCTGGGCTTACCACTATTTGTCCCACTCTGGGATGTTCTTCTGAGCCTCAGTTTCCTGATCTCATTAAATGGGCAAAATGAAGACAGTGGGGTAAGAAGGAGCCCAAGACACTGGGTCTGTCCCTTCCTGGCTGTGTCACATTACGTGTCTAGACTTGAGTGTCTTCACGTGTGAAGTGAGCATCACAAAGGTATGTACCTATGGGGTTTTAGGATTAAATGAAAGCTTCATGGAAATTCCCTAGGATAGTGCCTGACTCATCATAAACACAGGGACAAGCTATTATTATTTTTACCATTATTCCACTACTGTCTTTCTTGTCTCATGAGGTTGTTGTAGATTCATATTTTTATGAATCCCACTGGGGTCTCACACTCAGGGCCAGCTGCCAGGCAAGACCCAATGAAGAACAATACATGAATCCCTGGTTCATAATCAAAGAAAGTATGCCATCAGAGGTACTGAAATACGAAGTGTATTTCTTTCTTCCACTGTCTTTCTCTTGTCTTGTCATGGTGTTTGCGAATTGCTATTTAATGTCACTCCGAGTAAAGAAAAATAAAAACTTTACATTATTAGCATGAATTTTACTTACTCTTTATATTGTGCCATACCTGATTCAAATATATATGTAAGGATTTAACTCATTGCAGAGTTGCCAAAGTTATACAATCTCTTTTGTAGCATCCACATTTCATTTGGAACAGTGGGGATACTGAAAAGAACTAACTCAGCTGCTTATATTTCACCCCTCAATACATGCACCTTCTGCTTGGGATGGTGAGATGCTTTGCATTTCTCTTTCTCATACACCATGGCCTTCAGCATGAGGATTCGGCTACTGTAGAAAAATAACACTGATAGGAAAGGATGGGAAAGGTGATAGTGTTTTTTGGTCATTTGTGCTCCTTAGAGTATCAACAACCTTCTTCCTGTTCTGAGTTTTGGTTCAAAGTCAAAGCATGGCCTCCTGGAGGGCTGTCAGCTTCCAGCTAAGATGGAAGTGGAACACCTTACTTACCTTGCACTCGCTTAAAGGCTAGCTGAATGCCCATGTGCACGCACAGTGTGTCCGCCGGAATTCTGGGTTCACGGGCCACCACAAATTCAGTGGCAAAGAAAGGCAAATACACATACTGTGCCTCTGCTGTGGCTCCAAGGATGTGGTGTCCCATAGGACTTCACTTACCAAATGCAGCTGAAAGATTAAATTATGAAGAGTCTCAAGATGACAAGAGCAGAGCCCTGCACCAAGCTTGGGCCCTGATGGGGTCCTTGATGGCCTTGCTCCCTACAACTCTCAGCTCCTGTTGTGGCTTGTACCTAGATGTCCCACCAAAAGCCTCATGTAGTGGGACTTTGGGGACGAGGCTGGATTAGGGTGTGTGACTGTGGATAAGGGTGCGATGCTGGGATTAAGGGTTCCCCACCCTGGGTATGGGTGGCACCAATCAATAAGCTTGCAACCTGGATGAAATACAAAGGGACAGAAGAAGGCGGCTGCTGCTTCTTCCGCTTACTGCCTTCTGCCCTGCCACACTATGAACTATTTCTCCTCTGTGATGCCCCTCTGCCATGCCACCCTGCCTTGAAGCCAGCCAATTATGGACTGAAACCTCTACAGACTGTGAGCAGAAATAAACTTTTCCTCCTTTAACTTTGGGTGTTGGGTATTTTGTCTCAGCAATGAGAAAAGTAACTAAGACAGCCCCCATACTCATTAAAGGTGGAGACCACATGATACACATACCCAAACCTCTGGCCAGATGTGCCTTACAGAAGTTAGTGTCCCAACCAACCCCACCCATGTTAATTTCACCATGTTTAGCCATGGCCTAATAAAATCCCTGCCATAAAATTTGTTATCTCCCAGATGCCTTGGAAATGGTAAGTACACTGGCAGGCCCTATTAGGGTGCATCTGTGAGCTCAGGTTTGGTGTGTATGGAGCAGCCTCAGGAGTGGGTTCTGTGCTGTGCTTGGTGTGACAGGAAGTCCAATGGTCACCCGCAGTGGCTCAGCTAAAGATAACACAGCAAAGGGGGAAGATGAGCCCAGTCGGCTGTAGCAATGAGCAGAGAGGCCTACAAGCTGAGTGACAGAGGCTGGTCAGGGCCTCAGGACAAAAGGACTGAGGATTCATGCACTGGATGGACCAATGGTACAGGCAGGGCCCAGAAGTAGATCTTCTCACAGGAAAGTCTAGAGGCCACCAGCTGCTAAGTCCTCCCATGCAGCCAGTTCCTACTATATTACAAGCTACACACTGAACACATATCTCATTTGATCCTCACAACCATCACACAAGAAAACATTGTTCAGATCAGGAAACTGAGGCACACACAGTTGGTGGGTAAAAGAGCTAAGACTTACACTCAGGTTTCTTCTCTGGTTGATGCTACCTGCCTGGACCTCAGCCCAACAGAGCCCACTCCTCCAGCTGGCCCCAAGCATAAGTTACCCACTGGAGGGCAACCACACACCCTCTCCGGGCAGTGACGTCTTGAGACAGACACCTGTGACCTGCCCTCCAAACACTCCCAAGTAGAAAGAGCATTTAAAAATAGCATCTTCCATTTCTTTTCTATCAACAGCAAAACAATTAATTTCTCTCAGTAGAGATTGTTTCTGTGCAGAGCAATAAGGTGCCTCCCCGGGGTGCGGTGCGTCGTTATCATGAAAGCATCTGTCTGGGGTGGGGAACTCCCCTTAGATGGAGGAGCTTGTGCGGCTGCTGGTCTGCCTGCTTTGCACACCCCCTCTTGTACTCTGCCTCCTCGGGCCAGGGTCGCAGAGCAGTTTGCAGGGTTTAGAGCAGGGCTGTGTGCCCCTGGGGCAGGCACCCCTCAGAAGCAGGCAGAGAAGGAAGGCACATCCCTCGGCACTCACAGACATATGCAGTTATGGCCTTGGGAAGCCGCCACTCACCATAAAATGCCAAGCGGCCCAGCTGTCCACAGCCAGTTCAGACCGCCTGGCTGACGTGGTCAGAGGAATCCATAAGCAGGCCTGGGTGGTGGAAGGGTGGCTACCGGGCATCTGCCTGGCACAGTTTGCCAAGCCAAGGGGACAGGAGACCCCACCTGCTTCCCAGGAGGAGTAAGGGAGGCCATCCAGGAGCTAAACCTGGGAAGGACAGGGAGAAAGAGACCCGGAACTCAGGAACTCCTGGGAAAATGGCCTTGTCAAAGTACAACCCCACTCCTCCACTTGAAGACCCTCTGCCCTCCCCACCAGGTAGACCTCCTCCCGCAGCCCCTGCCCTCCCAGCCACATGGGGTTTCCTGGGTCCCAGGCACTCTGAATGTGAGACCTTCATGAGCACAGCTGTCTTTCTGATGATATACCAAAGACAGCCCCAGACCCTTATTGCAGAATCTCTTTGCCTGTGTTTGGAAGGGGCCTTCACAGAGGTCGGGGAAAGTGATCCCTCTCCACCGAGCTAACAGACATGGATGGGGCCCAGGTCAGCTCTGTCTGTCGCCTGATGACCGGGCAGGAAGAACGCTGGTATCTTCGCACAAACGAGATTTGTTTGTCAAATACAAGTACCTCATAAATGGAATGGCAAGAGGCCAAAAATAACCGTGCTGCAGCCTCACAGAAGTGCTGAGGAATTTCTGTGGGTGTGTGGCTGTGGCCGTACAATCCACATTGAAGATCCACTTGGCTTTGATGATAGCCTACTCTGGAGAAACACCCCTTACAAGACTGGATCAAAACTTGTAGAAAAACCAGCTGGGGCATGACCAGGCTGGAAGAAGTCCCCAACCCAGCCACCTGGCCAGGCTAACTAAGCATGGACTCCGAGGATTTTTCTTCCACATTCAGGAAAAAATAAAGGTGGTAATGACCGTCCTAAGGGTGCAAATGGATGCAAACATTCCCAGTCGAAATGAAGTGTTACACGATTGCCATTTCTGCACGGTGCTCCTTTTGATCAGAAGAAAGAGTAAGAAGAGTGATTTCCTGCAGGACTCAGCCATGTTCAGAAGGGTAAAAAGAGCTCATAAATACCACCCTATGGCCAAGAGGCAATACACTCACTATTAACATGGGTTATGGCATAATCAATATTGTCATTAACTTCATCTATAACCAGAGCTAATACTGACTAGCCATGGTCAAGCAAGCTTTATAAATACAGTGCTCCTCAGAACTACAGCCAGAGGGAGAAGCAAGACCCAGGTTGGGTCACCGGGCAAGTCCCATTGCAGAACAGACACCCCTAGAGAAGTTGGCCTGGCCCTGCTCCCTGAATGACCACGCCGATGCGTGGTGGACTGAGAGACATCCTGCCCAAGGCGCTCATCAAGACCCCAGAAACTGGCAAGCAGAAAGCCCTCATGATGAAATGAAACCCAGAGCCTTGCAAGAAAAGATTTCATTTTGTACATAATTAATAAAAACTTATTCCCCTTTTTTCTTTATTACAGAAGAAAATAAGTTATTGATTTCAACCACAAAGATAACTATTTGCATAACGTCGCTGATTATGTGCTCTAACTGGTCCAGATGGAATTAATTTGCTTGAAATATATTACATAACTTTCTTAAACAGGTGAAGATTTCATATCCAGTCATATTTCTAGTTGATTAGCAAAGTCGCTGATCTCATCGAGTCCAAGTTAGAGAGACACATCCTGAATCCCCGTGCTGCAGAGTCAGAAATGAATTGTTTCTAAAACGAGTTCCATGAGAGATAGAAGATACTTTTCAGCCATTTGGAAAAGGCACACGAGGAGGCGGGGGAGTCTCTCTTATTCAACAGACACCTGCCTGGCGCTCCCTCGTCCTGCGTCTCGTGGCCTAATTATTTCAGAAGGCCGCTTTCCCAGGTCAGGCATATTCATTTTTAGCTTTAATCACCTCATTTCTCTCACCCGCAAATCATGGCGCACATTGCAACCTGCAATTTTTGCTGAGCCTTCAGGTCAAATGGATGCCCTTCAGGTGGAGGTTTCCTCCTTCCCTCTCTTGGGATGAGGACAGAAGTTTAAGGCAGGGTTCCCAAGTAGCATCGCCTTTTCTAGGTCAATCAGGTTCTGTCCCCACTCTGTGAAAGGCTTGGGCTACAGGAAACTCCTCGTAAACAAGACGCCCAGCCCTGGGCTGGAGGGAACTCAGCACACAATTGCAGTAACTACTGTCTCAGGTCCCCAGAAACCTCTGGAGCTCATAGGACATCATGCTAGGATTTGATCACACTGGGTGGTGTGAATGTATCTGTTTATTATATCATTTATTTTGGCTTATATGATTGATAGTTCATAATAATCAAAAGAAAAGGTAGACAGAGGGACTGTCTTTCTTTTGATCCAAACTTATAAATTGACCAGACTCATGGGCCTCATTTTACCTAAGAACAAAATAGAGGGATCATAATACATGTTTTGTATTTATATTTATGAGGTCTTTATGATTTAATACATTGTGTCCTATGTCCACAGTTGGTCTATTTCCCACCAAGGACGGCCCTTGGTAGGTCACAAAAACCCCTAACGAGCTGCTGTACACAGCTCGCCCATATACAGGTGAGGAGCCAGGCTGGGCACTTAGAGTCACCTTCCAAGTCCAGAACAAGCAAGTTCAAATTCCCCTGGCTCCTAGAGAACTTTTCTTCTAATACCCTTGAATGTCCTGCGATTCACCCTCTCTCCCTTCCTCTGAACTGGGATAATTGATCAATTTTGTTAAATTGGAAAGTTCAGCTTTAGTTGTGCCAGGTTAGAGTCCCGCATGAGAACCATGCTCTGCATAATCTGTACATTTCAGGGCAGGGACAAGCCCCTCCCCGCAACATGGAGGCCCTGTGGGAAGTTTAGCCAGGTGGGAGTGGGAGTCTCTGGGAGTGTTTTCAGCAATTCTGATAATGAGGGCTTTTGTTTTGTTTTCTGGTGCTGGGGACTGAACCCAAGCCTTTCGCCCTGAGCCCTGGCCCTTTTTAGTTTTTATTTTGAGACAAAACCTTAGTAAGTCACTAATTTACCCATGGTTGAACTTGAGATCCTCCTGCCTCAGCCTCCCAGGTATAGTGGTGCATACCTAGGTGTGAAAGGATTTTGAACCTCAAACCTGGAACAGCATTTGTAGATCCCACAATTGACCATTGGTAGGTTCTCCTGGCCCTTCCCTGCCTTCCATTATACAATCTACACATCTTTCCAAAGCTATCTAGACAGGATTGGGGCCCTTCCCACTGAGGCAGGTGGAAATTCAACCACTATCCGAGAACAAATTAAGACATTTCCCCAAGTGATGAGACCTTCAGTTGATGTTTAGGAAAAGCAATTTGTGTTGCCACTGGCCCCTCCACAGCCTTCTCCTCACCTGGGGTGTGCAGGGGATGGGGTTCCTCAACTCTGGCTGGAGAGCAGGCATTCACACACTAAATGAGGTGGTGGCCATGTGTACTTATATCATTCCCAGTGCCAATGTACAAATTGTAGAGCACCTCAATCTTTGGAGAACCAAAAAAAAAGAAAAGAAGGGACATAATAGAAAGAGATCTCTTTATTTTCAAAAAAACCATGAATACAACTGCATTCATTCAACCTTGGAAATGTTGTGAAGACTTCTCAGCCTGGCAATATATTTAGATGGGGATATGTCATTAATATAAACAGCAGAAAAGAAACTATTAAACTAACACAATTTAAAACTGAGCAAACCTGAATGTTTGATTAAAGTTTTTATACATTCTGTACACTTGAGCAGGTAACATAGAACCTTAATATTTTTGTTGATTTTTAATTTGCTCAAGTTATGACATGCGAAATGTTAAAAATTTCACTAATTTGTATTTGAAATTAGGAGGCAGATCCACAAGCAGGATTTTCAGTCTGATTTTCTCAACTGTCTTTCGACTTTCTGGAGAAGTCTACAGCAAAACAGTAACTCAACTTAATGTCAGCCCATGTGAGAAGCAATCTCCTCTTTTCTCCCAGCTATAATGCAATACTCAATTTGTTGGAGTTGAGTTGAATGTAAATACATATGGTGAATATTAACTTTGAGGGTCTAGCCTAATTTCATATATGTTTTAATGCCTGTATATTTTTCTAGAAGGTTTTCCAATTTTAAAAATCCCCTTTTCCTTGAGTCATGTACTACATGCTGTGTCTTTTTAATGGTGGGTTTATTTTTCTGTGATTAATAATTAGCAGAATGTCTTCCCCCTATAACACAACAGTGGGCTGCTGGCTGGGAACCCCTCCCCCACATCTGGACTGGCAGGGCCTCCCCTGCTCTGCAGGAAATCTTGGTGCTCCTAGATCCCCATTCTCTCCAGAAAGGGGCCCATTCCCAGCCCACACTGGCCCCTCCGATGGCATCATCTGCTACCTAGATTTGCACATATTCCTCACCCACACTTTCAAAACTATCCCCTGCAGGAGACTGACAGATGTGTGGGCTGGAGGGCTGGAGGGTGTCATCAGAGACATTTCTTATTGAGCTGGAAACCCAGATACTGCCCCTCGGCAGGCAGGCAGAAGCTCACTGGGCTCATGGAAATGACTTACTGTAATATGACGATTTGAATGGCCAAATTGCAGCAGCTCGTTTTTATTCTAATCACAGCCGCTGGAATTCTGATATGCTGACACCCAGAATTATTGCTCTGTCATTAAAAGAAAAAAAGAATGAGTGGAAATGTTTTGAATATTCCCTCTCCTAAATAAGAAACGGCGATACCATAGTAGGCCCCTCGGATGCCAGGGGGCGATGGCAGACACCGAGAAGTCCCCGTGGGAAGGGGCCCTCTTCCTGGGCAGTCACCGGAAGTCTTTTGTGGGTGGCCTGGTTTAGCATGTGAATCATCACATTGGGCCTAGGCCGAGTGAAATACCTTTAAGACTTCTCCTTCTTCAACTCTTGGAGATCTATCTCCTTTGTGGCAAGGAAGCCTCATTTTCGTGTTGGAACAGATGGGGCAAAATTGCTATTAACAGCAACTGACAACTCTAAAACTGAAATATAGATTTAGAAAGGAATCTAATGAATTAAATCAATGTTATTGCAGTGAAAGCCAAAGAAATTATTAGTGATTTGTAAAGTTACCCTGTATTTTAACCTCAGTATATTTTAGTCTGGGCTACTTTAACATTCACAATACTTTTTCACTGTTGTGGTTAATGTCTAACTGTGTGATACACTCATCATAATTTATCTTCCTCTCCTGATCCTGTGGCTGCAGGATGCTGAGACCCAGTTCTGGGTACTCCTGGCCTCGTCTGGAATGTGGGGTCCCCTCCCCCGGTTCCCACAAGCAGAGGCCTGGCCATGACCTTGTGGGGTCTTTTCAAAAATATGCAAGAGTGGGTTCATGGCAATCTTTTTCATTTCTTTTAGTGAGGAGAATCTAATTTTTAAAACAACCCCAAACTCTAGGGCTGTTTTAAGTAATAAATGGGAGGAAAAACATTTCCAGCTGTCCAATTTTTAGATGCTTTTCATGTTCATATCAAACCAATTAGAAAAACCAAACCCAGAACATCCCTGGCCTTCCTGCTGCTGGATCCCGAAGGGTAACACGGGCAGAACCTCTCAGGCTGTATGGGCCAGGGTGCTGCAGGCTTTGGAGTCCTGAGGACCAAGAGTAGGCTGGGTCTGTTCACCCAGTTCTCCAAGTGCAGCCCCTGAAATACTTGGTCCTTCAGCAACTCTTGATGGATACTTGCTTTGTGTAAGACACTGTTGCTGGGGACACAGGAGTGACCATGAGGAAGGAGGCCTCAGGGTTCTCTCTGGTGAGGTAGGTAGGAGACATTGCAGTAAAGAAGGCAGTACTATCCTTCCATGAAAGACAGTGGAACAGGCATAGGGTGGGGAGGGTTTCAAATAGCAAGGCAGGGGGGCCTCCCAGAGGAGAAGACATGTGCACAGAGACCCAGAGGGTATGCAGAAATCAGTCATGTGAATGATGGAAGGGAAAGCCTTCCAGCAGAGAGAGCAGCAAGTGAAAAGGCCCTGGGGTGAGAATGAACATGTCAAGTTTGCAGAGATTGAAAGGTCTGTGTGAAAGGCCAGGCACTCAACAAGTGGAGAGCGTGAGGGTTGGAGACCAGGCAGATGGCTTGGAAGTGGGACCAGCCTCCAAGGATGCCCAGGCCAGGGAAAGGAGAGGCAAGTAGCTTCCTGGGCCTCTCTCTGCTGCAGAATTTACCATCTCTGGAAGGAACAAGAGTGGCCCATCTCTTGCCACCCACACTGATGCCACCCAGGACGGTGTCCAGAATGTGGGGCCCTGGATGCTCTGGCTGAGCCATGGCCTGGTAATAGCCAGTGTCCCCTGGACTTCTAACCTTACTCTTTCTGTTCCGGTCTGCAGCAATAGGTTGGACCTTCACCTGCTAAGTCAAGTCTGGATCCACCTTTTGGCATTTGAGACCTTGACACCAAGCCTGGGCCACCCTCTCATCTCCCTGTCATTGCTCCATAAACTCCATGCAGGCACAGACCAGCTATCTCTTCCTGTCCCTTCCTGTCTGTCCCCTTCAGCCTGTTACCCCTTCAGTATTGGCCCTTCCTGGCCCAGGTAAGAGTAAGCAATGATGGTCCTTGCAGGACTGGGGTCAAGGTGTTGGATATGGAGTCTCATTCTATCATAGATGCCCTAACAACAATGCAAAAATACCTTAAAATCTCCAACTGACCACCACACCTTTAGTGTGAATCCAGCACCCCTCATAAGTGCATTTCTGCAACCTGTATAAGCTGACCACCACTGGGGACAGATCTTGCTGTGTCCTTATTTTTGACATATGAAGGGCTCTCTGCTCTGTAAGAGAGGAAGGCTAGCAAGAAACTGTCCCTCCTCCTAAGAAATAGATATTCTTTGACTCAAAAATGACTCATTACATGGAACTCATGTTTTCCTTTTTTGCCTTGGCTGCCAGGAACCTCACAAATAGCAGTGATACTTAATCATTCATCCAGGATTCCCTCTCTCAATTTCTTTTTTTGCCTTTAGACATCTTATTATGTCTGGATCACATGTGTATCAAGAAAGTGCTGGTAGTAGGAAGACTACGAGTGTTAGATAAACCCAAAGAGGACGAGCATGCTCGGGGCCCCTTGCAGGGATCTCCCCTGCTGGAGTCTGACTGCTACACTGGCCTCCTGAGGACCTCAGAGACTCCTGGTCCTGTCCTCCGTTCAGCATTCAGCCCTGAAGTCCTGCTCCACTCAAGACTGCATCTCCTGCCTCCTGCCTTGCGCATGTCCGCCCATGTACAGGTGTCAGGAAATCTCACACCGGTGCAGAGCAAGGGGGAGTTTTCTCTCCACTATGGCATGAGGTTCTGCCTGCTGCGTGGCCATGACTGTTCCCTGTAAAATGTGCTTCTCGGGGTGATGGACTGCCCTGCCTCGGGTTCAAAAAATGAAGCAAATTTTGCTTTACTAATTTAGTTCACAGATGACAATAAATCCCAGAAATATGTCTTATGTATATTTTGAATTACCTTTCGCAGACAAACACAAAAACATGGTCAACATTTGCAATAAAATTATCATAGAAATGCCATCTCAAATCTTATTTTCTTTTTTCCAATGTGCATTTCACAAATAACTTGTATTAAAATTATGTTTTACAGAGTAGAAATAGAAAACAAATACCCCTGGTAATTTAAATAGGCATTTGCATAACATGACTAGAACACTTTAGAAAAACGCACAGCATCGGAAAATATGAGTTCAAAAACACTTAAATACAAGTGATTTTAATAAGTCTAATATGAAAAATGCCTTTTAGCTGTATTAATTAGTGAATTAAAATGTGTTGATCTTGGAATATTTTCCAGCTAACAGGTTTGGGGATTTGCAGAGATTTTTTTTTCTTTCTGGTTGTAAGAGAATGTTTGCCGTTCATTAAACAGCACCACAGGGCCGTCCTGGAGGTGTTTCTGTAGATACCTGAAGAAAGACTGGGAACTCAGGCTCATGCCAGGGGCTGGAGAAATCCAAGCATGTGAAGGGGACCGTGGGACAAATGTCACAGAATCTGGGGGTCCCGGGCCTGACCCACTTGGGTGCAAAATGGGGCCAGATGTCTCTTGTGTGTCGACCCTAGCCAGGGCCTGGGCATCCCAGTCTAGATGGCGAGAGAAAGGCAGACAGGAAGCACCAGATCCACTGAGCCCTGGGGTTGGGCCTGCCCCGCTTCCTGCCTCCCCCTGAGGATGATGGAAGGTCTAGCAGAATCACCTCCCTCTCTTTCTTCTCTGAAAGGAGTTAGCTTGTGTGCCTGCCCTTTGGGGACGAATGGCAAAGTAACAACATATGCTGTAAAGCCCTGTTTTACTGTGGGCATCCTCGCGCATTGATTTAAAAGATTCTTCTCCTTTTTCTGGGTTGTTCCCTGGCTTTTCACAGCAGGTCATCGGTCAGTGGGTTCTGTGAAGCACTTGGCCTCACGGCCACAAAGCACAAGATGAAAAGCACCAAAGTCAGATCGCTCACAGACGGGTTTCCCCCCACCCCCCAGGGAAGGAATACACAGCCACTTGCAGATCCCAGCTCTGTGCGGTGATTGCTCATCAAAAATGAGGAAGATGCATATTTATTTCTGCAATTTAGTTGGAATACCCTTCTGAGAACCTGCAGCAGAGGCGCCTTGTGTGCACAGCTCCTAAGTTGTTAAAATTTTCATTTGAGGTCCCCAGGAGCCAATGTATTAAAACACATCACTCCTTCCTCGCATCATCAAAACTCCCTGGCTTGCCACTCTTCTGCCCCAAGAACAGGCTGGGAAAATGGGACAGGTGAGCCTGGGGCAGTTCCATGCAGGCAAGGGCCCAGCCGGGCAAGTGCTGGATAGATGGCCTCAGGCCAAGCTCCTGGGGCCCCAATCCTCCTGCTCTGCAAAACATGCCACCAACCAGTCCTTCTGGCTAAAAAGGTCCCTCTGCCTACTCCTCTGGGGCGTGAGGGAAATCACAGACTGTCAAGGTTAGGCTCATGAATCCAACCTTGGTATTTGACAGATGGGGAAACTGAGGACCAGAGGGAAAGCAACTTACCCAGAGTCGTACAGTGACTGGAAATCGAGCCCTTTGCCTCTAGGCGAGGCCCTTTTTCTTAATGGCTGAGCCATCTTACAGGCGAGGTGCCTACTTAGAAAAGAAATCTTTAGTTTTTGAATAGTTTTAGATTTGCAGAAAAGTTGTAAAGACAAGACATGGTGTATCGGTACACATGAGCATCAGTACACAGTCCATGCTGTTAGGACCTTACTCTACTGTGGTACTGGGACCAGAAATGAGGAGCCAGTGTGGATATGTTACTGACTAAAGCCCACCTTCACTGGCTTTCCTTCGCTTTTACCTAATGTCCCTCTTCTGTTCCAGAGTCCCATCTAGGACCCTGCATTAGATTTAGCTGGCCTGTGTCCTTACCACCTTCTAGACTGCCACGGTTTTTCAGACTTGCCCTTGTTTCTAATGACCTTGACAGATTTGAGGAAAACCAATCAGGCACTTTGTAGGACGCCCCTCAATCTAAGGCTATCTGAAGTTTTTCTCATGGTGAGACTTGGGTTCTGGGTTCTTGGGGCAAAGACCTCATCATAACACAAGACCAGTGTGACTCATCGCTGTTGATACTGATCTTGACCACCTGGCGAAGGTCAGGCTCCCCCATAGAACAGTGACTCTTATCATCCCTCTTTCCACACTGTATATACTTTGGGAAGAAGTTGCTGTGTACAATTCATACTTCAAGAATGGGGTTGTAATTTATTCCTTTTGCGGGCAGGATATCTAGATAACTTATGTGGAATTCTTCCGCACAGGAGATTTGTCTCTTCTCACCCACTTACTGATTTTTTATTCACTTATTTATATCAGTATGAATTCATGGATATTTATCTTATACTTAGGGCTCCAAACTAATACTACATTTTTGCTCAAACTGCCCTCATTTGGGCATGCTTTTTAGTGGGCTCCCATGTCCTTTTGAGGTCCCCTCCTTGTTTGTGTGTGTGTGTGTGTGTGTGTGTGTGTGTGTGTAGGTGCATTTTGAGCACTTCCTACTTTTTGGCTTTATAAGATGCTCCAAGCTAGCCAAGGTGGTGATGCACACCTGTAATCTCAGCATTCTGGGAGGCTGAGGCAGAAAGATCACAAGTTTGAGACCAGCCTGGGCAACTTTGCAACTTGGTAAGACCTTGTCTCAAAAAAAGTTAGAAGGAGGAGGGTGCTGGAGATGTAGCTAGGTGTGAAAGCCTTGGGTTCAAGACCCAGTGACACACACACACACACACACACACACACACACAAGAGATAAAAGAGAAAAAAAGATGCTCGGAGTCCTAGAACCAATAATTTCTCCAAAGAATACTAGCTGTTATTTTTAAGAATGTTGTTAGAAGCCAAGACTTGTGTGGTAGGTCTGCTCACTGTCACTGGGATGTCATTGTTCTGGTCTCACTCAGCTGACAAAGCACAGAAATGTGTGTCTACTAACACCTGAGGCATCTATGCCACGGTAAGTGGGAGCACACACTGATGTCCCCAACCCCATCCCATTACCATGGGTCATTCCTTTGTCCCTTCATTTGCTTGCCAGGTGCTCCCACCCCAGGTGGAAGGGGTAAGGCCCTCGGGTGGGGGAGGCTGGCCCAGAGTCACGCCTCTGCACAAGTGTGGGCACTTTATTTAGCCCACACCTCTGCCCGTCCATGCCAGTGCCCTGGCTGCTGCTTGCTCTCAGCTCAGAGAATAGAGAACATGTTTGCTGTGAGGAGCAGGCCAGGCCCCAGGCTCCTGAGCAAGCAGGACTCCCACAAGTGCAACAGAAGATGGCCGGCATTTCAGTGGGGGACATTTTTGTTGCCCCTTTGCCAAGCCCACCTGGCCTGGAAATATACTGGCGCTGGCTCTTCCTGTCCCCGTCACTTGGCCAGCTGCTTCCCACAGTCGGCCACAGAGGCCCCTCGGTCCTGTCCCAAGGATGCGCTCCAAAGCGCAGGACGACTCTTTGCCCTCAAAACCAAGAGGGCCTCCTAACTGGCACCCTAGGAAGAATCCTCATCAGGAGCTCCTGATCCTGCCAGCTGCAGGATTTGAGGTCAGCTTTCTTTCCTTCGGGGTCCACTCTCCAGTGCACACTGTGGCCCTTGTGAGTGTTCTCAGGATGGGAGCTCGGAGCCCTGGGCACCTGTGGACCACACCGGGGCTTGGCTGCCTTCCTCCTCATCCTTCCCTTTCCCCATGCTCACTGAGGTGCCTCCCACACCTGCCACTGCCCCACATCCTTGTCCTGGGGTCTACTACAGGGCTCCTAAACCAAGACCCTAGCTAGTTAGGCATGCGAGAGCTCGCTTGTAATCCCAGCTGGGAGGCCAAGCCAAGCGGATCGCAAGTTTGAGCCCAGCCTGGACAGCTAAGAGACTCAATGACATCCTGTGTCAAAAAAGAAAATTAAAAGGGGTAAGGGGAGTCTAGGACGAACACTGAAAAATAAAAAGATCCCAATATACAAACTAGCACTTTATTTGCTCTCCAGGAAACCCAGCCCGCCTGGGACTAAACCAAGCGGTGACTGCAGGCAGCAGAAAGTGGCTGTCAGGCCTGAGGCTCCAGACCTTGGGCTCCAGATGGGCCCGGAGGGCAGAAAGGTAGAGGTGCATTCAGAGGTCAGGAAGCAGTTTAAGTCACTGACATTTCCTCGTGCTCCAGTAAGAGTGCCACACAGCCCTGAGGTCCACCTGGGCCAGGCCATGGGGAGGAAGGAGAGGTCCAGCTTAGGGGACCATTTGAATGCCACTGTGCCCCGATGCAGGGAAGAGCCCTGCATTTGTCAGCTGTAAATGGATGATCCGAGGTGCGGCGCCAAGGGAGATTCTGGCATCTGAGCTGCATCTGCCCAGAGTCTCCGTGACGTCTCCAGGAAGGCATCATCCGTCAGAGCAATGTGCCTGTGTCCCATGAAAGGCGGCAGCCGCCAGTCGGCTGATAGATGTAGGTGTCCCCATATGGCAAGGCGTGCTGGCTGTGCCCCTTCCCTCCACAGGATGATGAACTGTGTTTGTCAGCAAGTTCCCTAGAGCCTGCAGACAAGCAGCCTCTGACTCATCCACACCTCTGCCACTGTGCCTGTCAGGGGCCACCAACTGCACAGTCCCGTGCCCTTCACTGCCCGGGCTGGCCCGTCTCCCCCAGGGGCCCCCATGCTGGCCTCTGTCTAGGAAGTCCACGCTCATGTAAGTGTACACACACCCATTTCGGTGCACCCTAAAAATCCATCCTGCTTTTCAAGTCTTTTTTCTGCACAGATCCATCTTTCTGCCCAGCTCCAGGCCGTCCAGCCTCTGTGTCCCCTCCCAAGGGATCTGGCACCTGCATTTGTCCGTTTGTCCCCAAGGTCTTCCTGGCGGCTGCTCTGGACTTGTGTGAAATTCCTCGTTGACTTTAGGAGGCTCCCAGGGCATCCTGATTACCAGTCTGTCCTCATGAACTGGATTAGAGGGCCCTCAACAGATAATGCCTGGGGTCCTCTCCGCTTGTCCCACATTGAGCAATTAGGAGCGAGGTTTTAAGAGATAAGTGAAACCTCCATGCCTCAGTCAGGAGCTCAGAAGGTGGTTCTATGAGGCTTTGGAAACAATACCTGAGCAGGCAGGAAGCAATTGCCTTGGCCTCGGACTCGAGCCACGAGGCTCTCTGAGAAATCTTTTCATATCGGGATAAAACCTGGATAGCTCTTAATCCTTTAATTCTACCAGTTGGCCAGGAGCTAGAATTGGATTTGGAACTTGAAGGAGGGAGAGGAGGGAAAACCAACAGAGGAATTCAAACTCTTCAAAGCTGGACCTCGACCCCTCCTTTTTTCCCCAGATCCAGTCAGGGAGCCAGCCAGCAGGGCAGGTTGGAGCAGGGGGCACCCCAGTTAGTAAGAGGGGTCCAGATTGGGGGGGTGGAGGGAGTCAGGCCCCTAGAGACCCTGATGACCACTAACCACAGGGTTGGAGTCAAGCTAGGGGGACAGGATGGTCTTTAGCAAGAGAGCCCTTGTCCTTGGGTGTGACAAAGTAGGGGCTTCACCCCAGTGTCCCCCAGAGAGTCAGAACAGTAGTAAGCACCTTTGTAACAGGCACTGATGCCTCCTCCTGCCATGTGGAGGGTCTCTAGAGGCATCTCTGGAGAGCCACTGGCCAGGCAGAGGAACACGAGAGGCCTGGCCATGCCACCTCATCTAAGAGAGTCCCTTGCATCTGCCCCTTTAACAGCCACCCCGCCCTTTGCCTCTCCCCACCAACCAGATGCTTGGTCCTCAGGATCAAGGGGTCTCTTTCCCAGAACAGGAAACAGGGTGGGCAGATGGGGAGGCAGCCAGGAGTCCCCACAGAAAGGCCGTGACCAGTGAGCATCCTGAGGACTGGCAGAAAGCTGTGACCATGTGACATTCATCACCCTTTTGAGTTGGGCTCTGCTGAACTCAGAAGAGGGACAAGCTTTGGTCCCTGCCTGCAAGGAGCCCACAGAAGATCAGGGAAACAAAGGCAGGACTGCCAGTTTCTGGCACAGTGCTCCCTGGGGCTGCAGGTGCCCACTGGACTACTTCTGGGAGGGGGTGGCCTTGAGCTCAGTCCTTCAGGTACCATAGGAGCTGCTAGGAGGAAAAGTCATCTCTCCTCAGCCCCCAGCCTCTGCCCTTGTCCTGCAGGAGCTCTGGGGTCCGGCTGAAAGCAGGTGCTCAAGAGGACAGAGAATAACTCTCTGCCCCTGTCCACCCCTCAGATTACGCTTCTGCCACCAACAGGTTAAGGCAGAGGCTCAAAAGGGAAAGGGCTGAGTTCAAAGTTTGGGGTTCCCAGCCCAGCAAGTTTCCTTATCCTGGAGGAGGACCCTGCACAAGAGAGGTGAAGGGACAGCCTCAGAGGACAGCAGGGCACACAGCGACCAGGTGTGATGGGTAAGGAAATGATATCCAGAGGGCAGACCTGGTAGGAAAGCAAAAGAGGTCAGGGGGACATCACCATCAACTGTGCCTGGTGACCACTTGCCCCTGGTCCCCAAGAAGTATTTGGTAAATAGATTTTTTTTTAAGCAATACAATTATTTTTCAAACTGGACTCTTAGTTGCAAACAATCAAATTCCAATATAAATGGCCTTAAGCATTAAAGGATGGGAAATGAGGAGGCTCAGGTTCCTAAAACATATCAGCCACTTCAGGGGCGGCTTGATCCAGGCACTCAGATCCAGCTTCCACTTTCATACCTCTGAGTAGCTTCACCCTCTGCTCAAGATTTCCCAGTGCAACAGGATGCCAGATCTGCTCAACAACCTTCAGGAAAGGTCAGAAATTCAAGAAGTTCCAGTCAGATTCCTTGTACTGCCTCTCGTCGCACATGTGGGGTGGCTGAAGATACCTGAGTCTAGAGCTGTGACCAAGGAGACAAAATCCCCTCTGAAGAGAACCCTGCACAAGATACTCACCCTAAGCCAAGGAGTAGGTAAACTCCCAGCAGTGCACGGTCTGTGAGAATGTAGGAAGTTGTCCTCAAACAGGAATCGAAGAACCCTTGCCACGGAAGGCCAAAAAAGGAACTGAGCAGGCCAAGTCTCTCCAGCACCCCTTTCAGAGACGTAGGAAGCTGGCAGATCGGGCACTCTCCCTGGGTGGACACAGGAAGGGAAGCTCTTACCCACAGGAGGGACAGGTCAGGCTGAACCCTCCAGGGTCTGCCTCCCACTCAGCACCGGGCCCTCTGATTCCCAACCACACCCCTCTCTCTCCCTCTTCACACACTCCACCCCCAACCCTGTGCACCCAGGCCCTAGTCCCTGGGGCCCTATAAGAACAGGAGCTGTCCCCCTGTGCTGGATATTGATTTAATTTCTGTTACTCCGCTTGTAAGCTTAATTTGCTGTGTTAATAGCATCTTAATCCACTTGCCCATTGCAAGGGACTGATAATACGCCACTTTTGTGCGGCAGCAGTGACATTTCCCTGCACACTGGTCCTTCAGTGAGTGGGGCCAGGTGTCATTCCCCAGATTGCTTTCCTCCTCTGCCTTCACGAGTCAGTCACTGCCAGCCTCCCGAGGGGTGGGGGACACCACTCGCTGCTCTCCAGGCTGCATTAAGGTGGTCAGAGCAGAGTGCCCTGGCTCAGACCCATCCTGGGGCTTCCAAGGAAAGAGGGTTGCTCCGAGAGGCTGAGGGACAGCAGCCTTGGGGAGCTGGGGGACTGCCGGCCCCAGGGAGGGACTCAGATGGGACAGAACTGAACATGCCCTACCAGCCCACAGCCCCGCGGCAGGGCGACAGGGGCCACCTCGCAATGGGGCCACATATTCTGCACCCTGAAAGCTGCAGGAGTCACTGCCACCAAACCTGAAATTGCCCCTTGACCCAAAGACTGTCAGGGACTCCAGAGGGAGGGTATTCATTCCGGAAGGGCGAGCCGCAGCCAGGACAGCCTCTCCGTGCAGGAGGGGACATGGTGTCCAGGAGGTACCACAGTCAGGGCATGGACACATGCAGAGCGTATGAGGAGGAGGAGAAGAGGAGGAAGAGAGCCAGAGAAGGAGAGGAGGGGAGGAGAAGGAGGGAGGGAAGAGGGAGCGGGGGGCGGGGGGGAGCAGGGATAAAGGGGGCAGGGGAGGGGGAAGCACCCGTGTAGCTCTCACTGGGCTCCAGGCACCATCCCAAAAGCTCTGCTTGTGTTGTTCTACTTAATTCTCATAACAGCTCTGTTGTTTTTCTCTTTTTATGGAAGAGACAACTGAGGCTTAAAGGAGTAAGAAGATTGCCCAGGGCCACACAGCTAGAAAACAGGAGACCCAAGATTTGAGTCCAGGAGCTCTGACCCTAGATCATGTATTTTAAAGATTAAAACACAGTGAGAAAAGGTTACAGGGGCACCGAGGCCATAGGACAGCTGAGACCCCGAAAGCCACAGGACACCAGAAGCTGCAGGAGTAGAGAGGGTTGGGGCAGCAGGGCGGAGGGAGGCAGCACACCCACCACCCCTGGGACAAACCCAGCTGCCACAGCAGAGTAGACTTCGAGTCGCCTGAGCCATAGCCAGGTCCTCAGTTCTGCCCCAGAGTTGCCGCAGTCCTTCCTGTGCCACCCTGAGCTGCCCTGATGGTGGGAAACTGAGGACACTTTATCTTACAGACCCACAGCCACCCAGAACCCCTCTCCAGCTGGTTCCATCTGTCCTCAACCTCCAAACGCAGCAGCAGCAACCTTCTCTTTCTGTCCCCCACTGCCCACCAAAGCTGCCTGTGGCCTCTGATTAGCTCTTGGGGACAACTCGAGATCCGTGTAGAGAAAAGGCCAGCTGCGGGTCTCCATCTCTCTGTGCAGCTGTCTCAAGCAAAGACCCCGATGCGTGTGCACACACACACACACACACACACACACTCCCCGCTGCTCTCCAGGGAGTCAGAGGCCTGCAAGCAGTGTTCCCAGGGGTGTGTGTTACCGCTCACCAAGAGCACACAGCCTGTAATGGCCCTGGGCAATTCCCAGGATTAATGGCCAGCAGGGTTAATAGCCCTCGGCGACACCCCGGGCCATTAGGCACCAGGAAGCCCCACACCTCAGTGGCTGCTACTTAAGTGGAAGACATTAGAGAGATGACAACGGTGTCAGACAGGAGGGGCTTCCCGGGACAGCACACAGTTGAGGAACAGCAGCAGTCAAGTCCTGGGATCAGAGTGGTGGCCACAGGTGGGGGCACAGAGTCCAAGCCCCTCCCCTCCACATTCTGGAAGCTTCTGCTGGGCCTGAGGTCACTTTTCCTTTGGAGCACTGGAGTGTGTGTGTGCGTGTGTGTGTGTGTGTAAGAGAAAAATAGTCTATATGTGTGTATGCACCTATGTACGTGTGTGCCTGTTTGTCAGTTGTGCCACTGTTTGCATGTGTACATGTGTGTGCTGTGTCTGTTTCTGCATCTATGTACCTATGTGTGTCTCTGTGTACTCGTGTCTGTCTGCATGTCCATCCTCCTGTGTGTGTCTCTCTCTGTGTGTCTCTATGTGTGTGTCTGTGTGTGTGTGTCTTTTTGTGTCTGTGTATCCCTGTTTCTGTGCATGCCTCTCTCAGTCACTCCCATCCCAGGGACACAATACCTGACACCTGAAACTTAAACCAGGAGAGGTTTATCTGGCTCACAATTTCAGGGGATTCAGTTCATGGTTGGCTGGCTCCAAGGCAGAAACAGTATGACGGAGGAAAGCTGTTCACTGCGTGGCAGCTAAGAAGCAGAGAGGGGAGACAGGGATAAGAACACACCCCTCCAAGTCACACCCTCGATGACCTTCCCTTTTCTACCTGGCCCCAATTCCGAATGGGAGACTTTTGGAGGATAATTCAGAACTAAACCATTGCAGCATCTCTATGTGTTTATGTCCGTGTATGCATGTGTGTGTTTATGTCAGTCTGTGTGCATGTGCGTGCATGTGTGTGTAAGAATAAGGCCCCCCAGGTTTAGCTCTGCAATACCATCACTTCCCCACTCTGCCTAATGCAGGTCCCCTCTGCCCTCTCTTTAGCCACCGGGCCCCATCTACACCCACCTGGACCACTCTTTCCTTTCTCCAGGGCATCTCGAACTTCATCCATGCCTTTATTCCACAAATGGGAATTCCCCAGGACCCCTGTGAGGTCCCAGGACCCAGCATTTACCAAGACAGAGGAGGTCCTGCCCTCTATGACACATACTGTTTAGATCAGGGCTGTCAAAGACTGACCATTAATATCTGAAAATAGGGCATGAGATCTCCCAAAGTTGTCCTTTAAAAGATGGATACCGCCACATGTACAAGTCTTTGCAAAGTCTCTTGTCACATTGCCAGCCTCTGTTCTCAATTACTTTGTGCTTGAACTTGAAGGAAAAGACGTATTAGTCCTGCAAGTCCTCAATCGATGCTAATTTTGGATGCTTATAGAGGTCACCTGATAGAATTGATAAAATAAAAGGCAAAGGAAATAAATGGAACAATAATAATTATTCCTGGGGAGGTGGGTGTGATCTCAAAATTGCAGGTGCTGATGTCATCGGGAAGCAGCCTTTTAAGGATCACTTAAAAAAACAATCCTGTAAGTGGTTATTTTATTGAGAACACGGACGGCAAACGGTGCTTGGGGCTGTGGACCCACTTCTTTACAACAGCTTTCACAGAGTCAAATAGCACTGCATCCCCTGACCGAGGAAGGCAGAGGCCTGAGGAAACAGCTCCCCCAGTGGGGTTCACGTATGGGCAAGCATTTGCATGCAATGAGAGACTGGGGGATGAAAAAGTATTCCTGGAGAATGCACTATCTTGCACAATAAGTTACTTCAAATATGCATTACAACATACTTAGTAACTGTTCTGAAGAGGCGCTACATCCTTCAAAGTGTATAAATGCAAGCAGGATCCCCCAACGTGACTCTCATCATTTCACTGGGAAAATGGGGGATCTTCTTGTGCTCAGACATAAAGGCACGCACAGTAATTACCCAATAAACTATTTAATTAAGAGAGTCGTGTGTGCTGCAAAGAGAAGTACTGGGTGCCAGGAGACCCAAGAATGCATCCCTAAAGAAGCACTGCCCGACTTGGCGTTGAAGTAAGGAAAGGAATTGAGTGGGATGACTGGGGAGGCACACAAGGGCCCTCTAGGCAGAGAGAAAGGCAGATGCAAAGGCCCTGGGGAAGGGAGGAGCCAGACCTACCAGGGAATTTCCCTCCTGGGAATTCTGGCCTCTCTCAGGGCAGGTGGGAACACTAAATAGTTAGATACAGATGGGTAGTGAGATCTGCTCTCTTTGGATTTGTGTTTTGTTTGGTTTTGTGATAGGATCTCATTAAGTCACTAGTAAGTAACCCGGGCTGGACTCAAACTTGTCATCCTCTTATGTCAGCCTCCCAAAATGCCAGGACATGCGCCACCATGCTCAGCTTAAAAGACCCTCTGAACCCATCCCACACATATCATGATCATTCTCCAGCGATTCGTGCCCTGGAGACCCAGCAACTTCCATTCCCTGTTACCATTTTCTTCACTGTTCCAGTTCCGTTTTCCTGCAAACTGGGCTCAATTCCTCATAGCCAGAGACCTCCTTTCTCCTTACAACAGGACCAAGCATGACTGTCTCCGTGTTGGAGTTTGGAGCCAAGGTGGACACTGCCACTCTGGGAAGAACGCTTATTTGTCCTTCACCTCCTGGTGGATAAAGGACAAGAGACAAAGGACAGTGGCAGCGCACAGGGAACCTGCCCCCTGATTCCTCCATAGCCCTGTGAAGCCTGCTACAGTGGGCAGCATCCGCTCCTGGCAGGGCTGCATGAGGTGGTGGGCAGCCTGGACCGGGCAGCTCTCCACACCCTCAGTGATTGGGGCAGACTCCCAGCCCTTCCACTGAACACCTATGAAGTTGGTGGCTTGTGTTTAGGGGCCTTTTGCATGAAAAATACGCCCTTCCCATATTTATCTAAACACGGACATCTCGGGGACCCCAGCTCTCAGTCTCGCCACACACTCACCCCACGGAGTGGAGCCACAACTCAGTCTGAGTTGAACTATCACCAGTGTCCCTCTGTCCCTTGGCCGAGAATCCTAAAGTGATCTTTACAGAGGGCTCCATGAAGCCCTCAGCTTTGGCACAGACGGAATTCACATGATCTAGGACAGAGCCTCAGCTCTGAGGATGGGCAGGGACCCCGGCCCCAGTTACCAGATCCAAGGTTCGGGAGTCAGTACTGGGCAGGCGGACTGGAGACAGAGGCCACAGATCTGCTGGCCACCCTGGGGGTGCAGCCTCTCGTGCCATCAGAGAGGGATGTGCTTGAAAGGAAGGGAAGGAAATTCCCCTTGCTCCATTCCAGCCGGGGCTCCAGGCAAACCCTGCCTACTGAGAGTTTCTCCTCCAGAGAGCCAGCCACCGGAGCCCAGGAAATTTCTGTGCTTTGTGTGTCTGTTCTCAAACCGGAAATATTACCTTGCCTTTTATTTACACTTTCTGATGATGAAACCAGCCTGAAAAATGCCCCATACCCTAGCGGAAGGGGGACATGGTACAAGCCGGGCACAGTTGGGGCGGATGGAGGGCCCCACGTCACCTCATCTCTCCTTTCTGCTTAAATATTATGCCACATCCTGATTAATACCAGACCAATAAAATCATCTTCGCAATCTGGTTAGAGGCTTTTGTCTTCCCAGATGGCCTGCAATGTTAATGTGTGACAATTTCAACAATGAACTAGGACTGTTTTATGGAACCAACATTTGTTCCACTGCTTTTTTTTTAGACTCAGAATTTTGACACAGATGGTACAAATTACTCAAAAAACAGAAATGTTCATTTAGAAGGCTTAAATATGTGGTTTTACTCAGGCCATCAGAATATTTTACATTTGCAATTCAGTAAATTTACTAACAACCCTGCTATAATTAAGGTCTGTTAAAAAAATCCCCTTTCTCTGGCTTTTTATATCTAGAGTTTCATTAAAGCCAGAAAAATATATTATTATTTATTCTAGTTGTGCAGTGTTCTTATTTCCTTGTGACATATATTGTTTGCCTCTGCTTTCTGTTTCCTTCTCAGCTTCTAATCGCTCCCGAGGATGGAGGAGGAAGGGGATCAGTGAATTGAGCCGCTCCGGGTCTCCCTTATCATCCCATGAGCAGGTTTGAGCTCTGAGTCATTGATGCCAATTGTTACAGCCCTGACATCTGCGAGAACCTTCCCCTGCAAAGGAGGGCGATCGTGTCTCCTTGTAGCTCCCGTTTACCCTCTCTGCAAGGTCAGATCCCAAAGCTCCAGGCCTTACACAGGGGAAATCCAATCTTTGCTCCCAAATAGACCCAGGTCTGTCTTGCAATATCAGAAGATAGCACCAGGATTATTACCATCACCTGACATTTGTGTTTCTTCTGTTAACAGGCACCGTGCAAAGCTCTGTCCGGGAAGCTCCCCCATTTAATTACCCTGGCAGCCCTAAGAGGGATAAGGTGGAGTCTTGGTCTTACTGATCTTGGCCTTACTGATGAAGAAGTTAAGGCCCAGAGGGGGTAAACGATGGTCAAGTTTCCAAGGTAGCCTAGAACGGCAACAATGAATAAGAACTATGCAAATAAAGACTAGTATTTTGTAAGTGCTAACGCCACACTGGCCCCTGTATGGCTTTCCTGTGTATTATCTCACTGAATCCTCCCTTGAAAACTATGGAGGCTGAGGCTTAGGGAAGTCAAAGCTAAAGATATGAAACCTGTTCAAGACAGAGGCAGCCACTTGCACTGTGAGTCTGATGCCTTGGCCAGCAGGTATCAGTGGGGACCCAAAGGAAGCCCAGAGTGCCTCCTGCTGTTCTGGCTGCAGGAGGACACCTGGACCCCACTGAAGGGGGGTTGTTGACCCCTGAGGACCACCACTCCTTCAAGGTCATCCAGAAGGAGAGGGGCTGCTGTGACCTCAGCTCTCAGCAAGAACTCTTCCTCGGCCCCTCTGCCTTTCTCCAAGCTGCTCACTGCCACCCCATACATACACTGGGGCTCACGGGAGACCTGGGCCACCAACAACTAGAGAGCAGAGACTTGGTCTGCCATTCCTCTTCTCCCCCAATCCTAGCACTCAGAACCCGGAAGTGTCAGGCACACAGCAAGTACTGAACACCAAGGAGACTCCAAAGCAGTATAGAAGGCACAGGCATGGCTTTTTCAAGGTGCTTAAAGCCCTAGAGCAGTCAAAAGGAAAGTTCTCAGAAACTGGGCACCATGGTACATGCCTGTAATGTTAGCACTCTGAGAGGCTGAGGCAGGAGGATTACAGGTTCAAACCCAGCCATGGGCAACTTAAGAGACTGTGCAAGACCCTGTCTCAAGATTACAAATAAAAAAAGGACTGGGGATGTAGCTTAGTGTGAAAGACCTGGGTTCAATCCCCAATGAGGAGGAGGAGGAGGAGGAGGAGAAGAAGAGGAAGAAGAGGAAGAAGAAGAAGAAGAAGAGGAGGAAGAAGAGGAGGAAGAAGAGGAAGAAGAGGAGGAGGAGGAGGCGGAGGAGGAAGAAGAAGAAGAGGAAGAAGAGGAGGAAGAAAAGGAGGAGGAAGAAGAAGAGCAGAAGGAGGAGGGGAGGGGGAGGGGAAGGAGGAGGAGGAGGAAGAAGAAGAGGAAGAGGAGGAAGAAGAGG
>NW_004624794.1:5116555-5205599 GCF_000247695.1 Heterocephalus glaber | reverse complement strand
GAGGAGGAGGAGGAGGAGGAGGAGGAGGAGGAGGAGAAAAAGCAGCTCTCAGAAGCCAGAAAGAGCCTTCCAGGGGCTGGGGGTAGGGCTGAATGACAGAACGTGAATGCTCACCATTTCTTACATGGGGCTTGGGACAGGGCGGTGTTCAACAAATGCCATCTGTTGGTGTTGTCATCGTTGCTATAATCATTCTTTTGGAACCCAGCAAAGCTCACCAGGGTGATCAAAACTGCACATTCCTGGTCTGGGGTGTTACTCTCTTGACCCTTGGTTGGGGGCTCCTGAACCTTCTCTAGCCCCTCCCACAGAGCCCTCCAGCTGAGCAAACCCACCTCCGTTCCATTTGTTATTATGTTGATGTCAACTCATGGGAAACTGCACCTACCACGTAGAACCTCAGCAGAACAGGGAGTCCTGTCATTTCCTCCTGCCCGCAACTTGAGGAATTATCCGCTTAGACGTTATTTCCGATATTCTTTTTCCAATGACAATGACGATAACAAAAACAACATCAGCACCCTGCTTGTGGCTTCCCTGACCAGAAATTTTAGTGTTTGCTTTATCCACCAGGTGTTATCTGATTCTATTTCTGTCCTGGTTCTTGTTGACCAATTATGTGAACAAATAATTTATTTCAACTTCAGAGTAAAAAAAAAAAAAAAAAAGAATGCATCAACTATTGTCCTTTGCTAATCCTTGCCATAAGTACCGTGCGTTTATGTGTGAGGCTTCAATTCATTAGCGTGTTCTATTAGCACTGCCAACAGAAAGTGCATTCTGAATTTTTAAATGTTGTTTCCATTAAAATCAATCACTCCTCACAATTAAGCCAATAATCTCACCATTTTGGCTGTTATGAGCTAAAGCATCCTAAATATATTGACAGCTGTCTTCAATAGGATGTCACAAATAGAGGGGAGCAGGCCTAAGGCTAAATGTCACCAAAGGGAGAAAGCAAGCACCTCTTGCCGAAATATACCTCATTTTCATACCCTGGCAGGCATTTGGTACACTTTTTTTTTATAGTGGCAACATACAGTGATCAATGTTTTGCATATTACAATCAATAACACACTTAAATGTTTAAGCTTTGCATTCTTTTGCAATAAATATTGATATATTACAAACTCTGTAAAAACTGTTCATTGGACTTTTTGTTTGCACTGTGTACTGTATCATTCAGCAAATAAGTGAGCTAAATATTGTTTGTTACAAAACAGATGTCAAATAAAATTATGCCATATGTGCTATTAAACACTTTTCTTATTTTTTTTTCCCCAGCAAAACCCAAGACTTAGTTTCAGAAGTGAATGTATTTGGCTTTTCAAGGATTTGAAGCGTGCAAGCAACATCTTTGAAATATTTTTAAACCTGCTGGCTTTGTGTAATCCAGTCTTGTGAGCTAATTCTGCATGTTATTAGAGACTTAAAATGTAAAATATAGATAGATAGAGACACAGATACATACACAAATATCAAGGGGCTCAGAATAATCCAGTATTGCAAAAGAAAGAGGAAAAACCCCTGTACAAAAAGTATTTAAATATAAATCAATATAAATATCAATAAAGAAACAGGAAATTAGGGGAGTCTTTTTTTTTTAAGTGATTAGAGCCCTTGAGAAGGTGGGAGAGAAAATGAAGAAGAAGAAAAAAATGGCCCCGAAGAGTGAAAGTGAGGCCTGTTTAGAGATTGTGGGGACCATTCTGGTGGTGTCAGGGCCGTGGGGAGAAGAAGGCAGGAGGTCCAGACGCCCTGAGGGATGCTTAAAGAGGCTGGAATGAAGGACCGGGGAGAAGGAGCTGTCCAGGCCCTTGCTGGCTCCAACAGCGACTTGCAAGGCCAGGGAGGGATATGGAGGTGGGCACAGGGACATTGTGCCCCCGCTGTCCTGACCAGCGTGTGCCACCCACCCCCAGCGAGCCCTGGCTGGGCCCCGCAGGGGTCCCCTCCACCCCAGCCTTGTCAGAAGCGTTTGCACTAGATGGATGGATCTCTCAGCCTGGGGAAGTGTGAAATGCGAAACAGAATGAGCAGAATGCAAGAAACATGTTGCTAAGAGCCACCGAGTGAAACAAAATCTGGAGCCCCGGCATACTGGCGTTGGCACCCATGGCCCTGAGACTTCCACCCACAGACGAAGATACTCGGAGGCGGGGAGGCAGCAAGGCCAACGGCGGACCCAAGGGCGTGGCCAGAGCTCCTCATGACGCCCTGGCCCTCTGGCTTCTGTCTCCACCTGTGCCTGGAGGGTGAGACTCCAGCACCCTGGGCATACAGGGTCCCCTTTCTGCCTGGGATATCCTGTGGGAACTGAAAGCACCCTGATGCCCTGCTTCATCAGAAGTCACCTAGGGCCACAGGGACAGCAGCCTGTGCTTCCCTTCCCAGCTGGAATAGCCTCTGCAGTGCCTCAGGGTCCCCTTCCCAGTCCACCCCTCTCAGTGTGTCCACATCACAGATCTCTAGCAAAACCCACTTGGGCAGTCTGAGTATTCAGAGTTCATGTCTTCGAGTTCTCCTGACCATGAGGGACAGCACTGGTGGGTAAACATGTCCTTGTGTCCTTTCTCCAGGTGGACCCTTAACTACTGCATTTCACAGGACTCTTTAGAAGGTCCCCAATATCGTGCACCAGCAGCCCATACTAATGGCCACCTCAACACTTCATCCTATACTGACTCTACCTCCTTTCTGCACCCTCCCACTGCAGCGGTGTCCACAGTAAACCACCTGCCCTGGGCCCTAGCCTTGGGCTCTGCATTCCAACAGAAACTCAGTAGGAGCTGCTCACTCTCCACCTGCACCCCCTCTTGACACTGAGCCCCTCCTGTTCCTCTTCATCCTTGACACGGTGTTGACATCTGGCAAGGAGCCAGGCCCCAGGCAATTCCTTTTGGCAGTTGATTGCTTAGCAGATTTTTTTTTTTATGGGTCTGATCAATCTGTTTTAACCAAGAGGTTTGCTTATTTAACTGATGGCTGCTGTCCTCTTTAGGCATTCTCGGTTCCTTAAAAGGGATGCCCTTCAATGACTAGTAATCAACACTGTAATAGGAACCCCAAGAACAATGATTTCTGAGTCCACACATTCTGTGGGGGCCAGAAATGACCACCGAAGGGCCTTGGGAGCCTTGGTCCCAGCATAGACCCCAAAGGCTGGACTCTGGACATGGTAAAACATAACCATGGCACTGTGTGTGCACCTGCCACTTTGTTAGTTGTAACCCCAGTTACCCTACGTGGCTTCATTCACCTTCTAATCACATGGTGCTTTCTGAGCCCATGTTGTATCCCCAGCCCAAGACTGGAAGGCAAAAAAGCAAATCTCCTGGTCACAATGGACCCGAGGTAAGTGACAAAGTGCTGTCCCCCCAGCCTCACTCCAGAGAGGACAAATCACAGGGGCCCTGCCCTGCCCAGGACAGCAGCAGGGCTAAAATGTCCCCAACTGCAAGAAGGCTGTGGCCAGGCACAGGGAAGGCAGGGCAGCCCTGAGCAAAGGGTGGTAGCTGGGACCCATAGGAACCAGGTCTATGAGTCCCAGGCCCAGCCAGGACCCTCCACAGGGCATCATGGGAAGTAGAAACCAGCCCCCAGGCTGCACTCTGGTGGGTGTGTTCATCAGTCACTTCAGTACCCTGGGGTTTTGCCCCCCTGTGCTTTGGGCCTGCCTTTCCCACGGGGCTGCGGGTCAAAGGTCCATGGGGGAGGGTGACATCTGAGTCTCCTGTTTTCTTCCAGAATGACCAGGACCCATCCGTGTCACACAGAGTTTGGTGGACAGGGAGGGGAGAGAGGGAACCACAGAAACATCCTGGGATCAGGAGGGGAGGCTCCTCCTAGAGGGTGAAGAACTTGGCCATGCAAGAGGTGGAAGACCCAGGAGATAGGACACACAGGGACCCACAGGGGAATGCAGTACAGGGACCTCACCCCTCCTGCACTGGCCCCCAGCCTGCCTCCTCTTTGGACCCCCTGGAATTTTCTTCCTGGGAATTGCTCTTCCCGTGCTGGTACTAACTCATCCCTCCCTCCCAACTTACCTGAATTAAAACCCAAGTTCAGTAGCTTGGATTTTATCCTGAGGGCCATGGGGTCAAGTATGTTAACCTGGGGTGGTTACCGTATGAGACTTGAAATTTAGAAACCACAGCTGTGTTGTCTTTATTTTTCTTTTTTCAGTTACTAGGGATTGAACCCAAGGCCTTTACACTAAGCTACATTCCTGACCTTTTTAAAAACATTTTTGGTTTTGAAACAGGGTCTCCCTAAGTCACCAGGTTGCCTAGGCTGGACTCAAACTTGCAGTTCTCCTGCCTCATCCTCACAGAGTGCTGAGATCACAGGATTGTGCCATCATGCATAGCTGAAAACATTTTCAAAGCACTTAAGAGTCTGGAAGCAGAAAGTCCAGCTGGGGGCTGTGGCCACAGCCTTGGGGGAGTGGAAGGGCTGAGAAGGGCAAATCTGGTAAAGTCAGAAGGGCCAGGTGAGTGCCTGGGCGCATGGGATGAGGGGAAGGGAGGGAAGTGGACAGGATGACTTCAGTGTTCAGACTCGGTGCTCAGAAGAATGGGGTGCCCTCCCTTTCCTAGGAGGAAAGGGCACAGAAAGCATGTTCAGCCATAGGTTCATTCAATTCCCTAACACTGGGCTCAGAAACAGGGAGAGGGATGAAGGCGGGAAACTAGTTGCCCCTCTTGTTCTTCTGAGTTTCATCTTTTGGTAGTGGACAAGTCTAGCAAAAGGAAGAGAGAATTTGGAGCTGGGGCCACTGCTCTTGGAGCCAGAGTGAGAGGGATAAATGAGGAAAGAAATGCCAAGTGGGTGTCTGAAGGTGTTCGGATCACCACCGGGGGCAGGAAACCCAAAGGAGGCAGGAGACCATTGGGCCGGAGGTGGACATGTGAGAGCATAACAAAGTCCCAGCAGTGACCTTGAGCTGTCATTTAACACTCAGTTTCCCCAGCTGTATAATGTCCTGGAATTCTGAGCCTTAGTGACCTTAACCTTACAGGATAAGCATCTGGAAGGGCACTGAACTCTAGCCATTAAATTAGGTTTAAGAAGTCCAAGCAGATGGCAGAAATGAGAGATGGGGTCAGGGACAAGAAATATCAAGCGGCCCCCTGAGACAGCCGTGGGTGTTCTCAGCCATGGTGCCTGAGAGACTTCGGAGAGCAGTACGGGCAGCAGAAACCTGGACACTACCCATGCTGCTAAGATGGGGCAGCCAGAGCGCAGGACAAGATCAGGACCTGAGGGGACCATGAATCCTGTGTGACTGCATTCACTGGCTTATTAAAAAAAAGTGGCTTGGAAATCTAAACTTCAAAAACAGAGCAAACAACAACAGAACCATAAAAACAGAACAACTGGAGCCAACAGGCCAAACAAAAGCCTGGATGGGAAGCTTGAGCCTAGAAGCTGCGAGTCTGTAACCTGTGCCTCCAATCCAGGATTCTGAGGAACCCCAGGCTCACTAGAGCCTTGGAAGTCGGAGCCCAGCAGATTCACCGTCTGTGAGGATGGGAAGAAATGGGAACCTGGAGGGGGGCTTGGCTGGGAGCTAACAAAGAAAGATTTCTGAAGCCAGATCTCAAAATGTTAATCAGATTCAGAGACATAAAACATGACAATTTAATGGTGTTCGGTGGAAACTGAAAATTCTTTAAAGTTCTAACTATCCCTACATTGAATTCTAATACTTTTTTAATTATTAGATATAAAATGCTTATAATTTTAGGGGGAAATTAGACTTGGTAATTTATATTTCTTGTTTATACAGTACAATTTGCTGATGAAAAAATGTGCTAAACTTATTGATTCATGACCATAATTGTTTAATTATTTATCATTGCAGAATGGTATTAGCATTGCTAATAATGCAGATGTGCACAAGGGCTCAGGAGTCAGATGCAGCTTTGGTGGGGGGGTGCGGGCTCTGGGGAGGTGGCTTCTGGCTGGAGGGTGGCCTACCTGGGACACGATGCTCCTGGACCATACCTGTCTCCATGAGAATGATCGCAGAATACTCCATTGTGATAGTAGTAGAACTTTGAGGTCACACACCAGTCCCACCTCTCTGAACTCAGAGATGGCCTTGAGGACTGATTTGTGGCCACGGTGAGGGTCCCTTCTTCTACCCACAGCCTGATTTATCTACACCTACTCACCCTGTATGACCCAGCTCACGTCCACATGGCCCAAGAAAGTTCACTGGGAGCCAGACACTGAAAGACATTGGAAGGTTCTAGCATCACCCAAAATTGGCTTAGCTAAGCATTCATGCTTACAACTATGATTAAATCCAAAGTGAGGGGCAAATGCAGATGAAGTCAAAAGTGATAAAAATCTTGTGCCCAACACCTATGCTCAGAACTGCAGCTCATCTGTAGCAACCTGTTATCACTTGATTGGCTTTTGCATTACAGATTGAACTCAGGGCCTTAGCACTGAGCTATATCCTCAATCCTTCTTTTCAATTTTTGAGACAGGGTCTCACTAAGTTGCTATGTTGCCTGGTCTAGGCTCAAACTTGCCATCCTCCTGCCTCCACCCAGAGCACTGAAATTACCGGTGTGTACCACTGAGGCCAGCTTCATATGACTTTAAAGAAAAGGCACAGATGGTCTCTCACAGCCATCGGGAGGGTCAAGTGGAGGAGTCTAGGGGCATGGAATATGAGCCTGAAGCTTGGAACAACAGAGAGCTGTGCTAGAGACACAAGGGGAGTTGTCAGCACAGGTGTGTAATGTAGACTGAATTATTGGATTCAATCCCTGGGTCTCCTATAAGAGAATCCCTCTCAGTGACTGAGAATACCTCCTCCTCCCAAGGTCCAGTCCAAATTCCACCAGGGAGCTGTAGCCAACACAATGGAGGCAGAAGCTTAACATGTCTTACCCTCTTGAGCTCTGGCATTTGCTATATGATGATTAATTTTATATGTCAACTTGACATATAAGAGATGCCCACATAGGTGCTAAAGTACTATTTCTGGGTCTGTCCATGAGCATATTTTCCGAAAGAGATTATCATTTGAGTCAGTAGATGGAGCAAAAAAGATGGGTCTCATCACTGTGGAAGGGTGTTGTCCAGTGTGAGTTTGCCCTCTCTTTTCTCAAGCTGGGACATCTGTCTTCTCCTGCCCTTAGATTTCAGCACTTCTGGTCCTTGAAGCCTTCAGACTCAGACTTGAATTTATACCAGACTGAACTTATGCCTGGACTGAAGCTACACCACCAGCTTTCCCAGTCCTCCAACTTGCTGATGGAAGTTGGCCAAAAGTCATAAAACTTTTCAGCTTCTGTAGCCATGCTAACTAGTCCCTCCTGCTAAATCCCCTTCTCCTTCTCCCCTATATACCCATCCTCCCTGCTCACTGAAGAACCCTGAGGGATGCGTGTGGTGAGGAGATCAGGCCCGTGTAGCTGAGCTCCAGACACAGGGCTGCTGCCTGACTCAGAGGTACAGAGAAGTTTGTAAGGTGGCAATATTCAGCAATTGCCAACTGATAAGGTGAATTTTAAAGTTATAGGGTTAAGTAGGACCTACAAGGAGAGAAAGGGTAGAAGGAAGTCCATGAAATGAAGCTGACACACGCTGGCATTTAGAGTAGGGGAGGAGGAGCTACCCAACAATGACCAGCCAGAAAGACAGAGCAAAAACACAAAGCCGTAGGCTGTGAACGCCCAGGAAGACACATATGCTAACTAAGAAACGTTACCATTACAAGTTAAGAGGTCAACTGAGATGAAGGCAGAAAGCCCACTGGGTCTGTGCATATCCAGTCTCCCATGATTGTGGCCCCATGCAAAATGGAATCCAATGATGAAGGTTGGTCTGGGAGTGACAAATAATAAGTAACTTGTGGTAAGACAATGGACTCAGGGGGCTCAGACACCCAAGAGTTGAGGATGGATGGAGGAGTCTGGAAGTGCTAAGGTGTCCCTCTCAGTGGCCCAGAAGACAGTGGGAGACAGACTGAATACTCTTCCTGTTGTAGACAAATAATCTAAAGGCTGAAGGAGGCAAAGCCAAGCTGTAGACCTGATGTGGGGTGAGCCAGGCCAGTGCTATGGTTTAGGTGCCTGTGTGTGAAAGGCTTGGTCCCCAGCCTGTGTGCCTTTGGGAGGTGATGGAATCTTTATGAGGTGGGGCCAAGGGAAAGGAAGTGATGTCACTGGGCACATGCTCTTGAAGGGGACATCATCAGGACCCCAGCCCTTTCCTCCCTCTTTTTGCTTCCTAGCCATCATTAGGTGAGCAGTCTCCTCCACTTCGTACCCTTGCCATGATGCTCTGCCTCATCACAGCCCCAAAAGCAATGGGGCCACACGATCATGGACCGAAACCTCTGAGACCATGAGCCAAAATAAACCTTTTCTCCTTATAAGTTAATTATCTCAGGTATTTTGTCACAGTGATGCAGAGCTGACTGACACAGCCAGGCAGTCACAGAGGGCAACACAAGTCATGGGAGTAGTTCAACCCGCCTTTCCTAGGGTCCTAGTCCCTCCCTCCCTGGCACGCCTAGCGGACTGCCCCTTGACCCGGTCTCTTATGGTGTCCCTGGGAAGACCCTGCCTCCCACTTAGCCACAGGCCCTTCCAGGGCAGAATCTGCCACTTCTCCTCCTGTGAGTTTGGCCAACCTGGTTACCATTTGGGTGTGGATCAATCAAAAATTCCTAAGCCAGTGAGAGCCTAGCTGAGGTTCTGGGGGGCCACTGCCATGGAGAATAGATTTATCTGAGGTCCCCAACCCCCCACCCTACTAACAGTTCCATTAGAACAACTCTTCATTTAGGCTGAAGCCTTGTCCCAAAGTATATGAGAGGCCCCGGTGTCAGAATGAAGTGTTGAGAGGAGAAAGAACACAACTGGTGCGCTGAACTCTGATGGTTGGCCTGAGGGGTGTGGAGGGTGTGAGGGGTCTGCTCAGGAAAGACAACGCATCTCTGTGCTCTGTCCCCCACCCAGGAGACAGCTCATCACCAGGCCCAGATTCTCCAGCTTTGTTGTTCCAAACCCACTGAAGGGGGCGGGCAGAGACCCCCAAGGACACAGAGAAGGCTTGGTCCAGGGCTCACAGCTGCAAACATGGCCACAGATACAACCCACCCTACCCAGGCTGGGGCACAGAGCCTGACAAAGGGACACCATTGAGCCAAGTGGCCACAGGAACATGTCAGTGCCACAGACCTGGCATCCTGACACCTTACAGCAGGGTCTCTGAGTCTGTGACTGGGGGGAAAGGACGCCAGTGGCTGTGAATGCAGCCTGGAGACTGACTTGGAGGACATAAGGGAAGGTAACTGTCCCCTCCAGAAGTCCTGGAGCAAATGTGTCCAATCTTTGTCTGCTTGGAGAGGGGCAGTGCCTGACTGTGTGTGGCTGGGAGAGCAGAAGCCAGGTGACAGCAGCAGGCACCTCCTTCTCACTCACAAGCTGCTCTCTCCAGCTCTGCTGCTCCCCCACCTGTCTCTTGAGCTGACTCCCACCCTGTGGAGGCCAGGACCCCTCGCCTGTTGTGCTTGTCCTGAGCCTTGACTTCCCTGGAAGCCATGACACTTCCTGACCTGTGTGTTTCCAACAGCTCTGAGGCTTGGTTTTGGCCTCGGTTTTGTTCCCCTCAACAAAGCCTAATTGCCTCTGACACTTCTGAGAGTCCTGTTTCCACCGAGCAACCCGATTTATCTTCTCTGCTGTTCATTAGCGGCCATGTGTGCTGTGCCTAAAAGCCTGCTCAGAGCTGGAATGGTGGTAGGCAACTGTAATCCCAGCACTCTGGGAAACTGAGCCAGGAAGATGGCAAATTCAAACCCAACCTGGGCAACTTGAGGACTTGGTGAGACCATGTCTCAAAATAAATATTTTAAAACAGGGGGTGTAGCTCAGTGTGAAAGCCTGGGTTTAATCTCTAGTACAGGAGGGAAGGAAAGAAGGCAGGCAGGCATGAGGGCCTCAAACCACACTTCAACACTTACTAACATGTGTGACCTTGAGCTTCAGTGCCCCCTCCTGGGCCTCAGCTTTGTCATCTGCAAAGTGGGGATTGAAAGTCCTATTCCCTACATTGTGGTGAGGACGTGACAAGAGAGTGTGCAGAGTGCAGAGGGCAGAGGAAGCATCCTGCATGCTCTTGCCAAGCAGGTAAACTCTCAAGGATGCCCCTGGGAAGAAACAGCACCCACTCTGCCACCAAGGCGTGGGATGTGACCTTGGGCAAAGCTTCTGTGGCAGACCTCCATTGTCCTGTGTTTGTGAAATACTAGAAGTAGGCCACGGCCATTTCTGGAGGCCCCTCCATCTGAGATGATAACAGAAGCCAACCTTTATTAAGAACACACCTTCTGCCAGACATATTTCTGGGCCACGGTGCACTGTCCACCCATCTTCCCTCGGCCCTCTGCTCCCCAGTACCCGAGGCTCCCCGCTGCCTCCAGCGCCTATCACTCTGCAGATAGGAGTGCACCTCAGAGAAGCCCAGCACCTTCACTAGGTTGCACAGCAGGCTTGCACCTGAGCTGGAAGCCCCAGGCCACTTAGCTGACAGAGAGAGCCGGCATCTGGGTGGCTGTTCTGTCTCTTGTGCCCTGGAGCCTCAGGGCAGGGTCAGATGGGGTCCCCTGCACTATGCCGCAGGGTCAGGACACAGCCCTTCCTCGGCCCACTATGCAGAGATCAGGCTGCCTGCAAGCCCCTGCCATCCGACTGCCTGGTTTTGAGCTTTTTTCTCAAGACCTGAGTGGTTGCAGTACCTTCTGAGGTTCACAGGGGCAACTAGATTTAGCAGCAACCCAAGACCTAAGAGTCACTCGCTTCTTCTCTCTGAGCCTGAAATGCTTTTCCAGCTAAATAGGGCTCTCCCGGGTACCCTGCCCACCTCAGCACTGTGTGGGTGGTCATGGGCTCGGCCGAGGCACCACTCCTGAGCTCCTGTGCCCCACAGGACATGGGTTAAAGATAGCTAAGGACACTACAAGGAAAGACCCCACAGGCAGGGGTGGCACAGGACACAGGGAGATTTCAGAGCATCCAGAGGAGGTGACATCTCAGTTGGGATGCATGTGTGGGAGTTAGCCAGCTAAGAGGAATTGAGCCCAGCAGGCAGGGAGGACACAGATACAAACTTGAGGGTATGTATGGGGCAGAGCAATGGCAAGAGGGGCCACGGGTTGGGAGAGCATGAAAAGGCCGGGAAAGACAGGCCACGTGCAGCCTGCGGCATGAGCGGAGGGCAGGAGGGTAGAGGACAAGATGGGAGAATAGACCTGGAGAGCAGGAGGTGCCGAAGGTAAGGAGGAAGCCATAGGAATGGGGTCTGCACAGAGCACACATGGATCCAGGCACACGTACATGCACGGGTAAGTGAGTACATACACACCATGGGTATGCACCCAGTGAGCACATCAGCTCATGCACACACATCTGTACTCACAGATATACACATATGCGCCTTAGAAGAAGTGACCAAACTATACACTGAATCTTTATATAAATGCTTAAATAAAGAATTAGGGTAAAAAAAACCATATTGCCATTAATCTCCCTCAGGATTCTTCCCTTCAATGTGAACACATTTATCCCATCATTCTTGCCACTTTCTGAAGCAGTTCTGGAAGTCCTCTTTCATGAGTGTCTTTATGAGGTGTGTTCAAAACTACAGTAAGTGCACCTACCGAGTGTCATCCAGCGGAAAGGCAGGCTCATAAAAACATCATGGTGTGTCCTCATCCACCTTATTCACCTGATCTGGCACCCTTTGACTTCTGACTCTTCCCTAAAGTCACAATGACCTTGAAAGGTAAATGTTTGGCATCGATTCAGGATATCAAGGCAGCCATGAGACCTCAACTGAAGACACTCATAAAAGAGGACTTCCAGAACTGCTTCAGAAAGTGGCAAGAACGATGGAATAAGTGTGTTTGAAGGGAAGGGGAGTATTTTGAGGGTGAGCACTGGCAAAGTGTCTTTTATTGTAACATTTTTTAAAATTTAAACACTCACCATTTTTTCGATCACATTTCATACACACATAATATCAAATAACCTTTACCGAGGGCTACCGTCTTAAGGTAGCATTCCAAATGCCCTCTGTACCTCCACTCCTTTCATTCTCACAACAGGCAGCCTAGGAGGGAAGGGTCATCACTGTCCCCATTTTTACCTATGAGTACACTGAGCTCCTCCTGGCTGCTAGTGGGGTGAGAGCTCAGGCCCACCCCAGGAGTCCTGTCTCACCCTTGGGAGCAGCTGCTGCAGAAGTCAGGCGGGAGAGATTCCCAATCTACAGAAGGCAAATGCCCTCTCAGTCAGAGCTGCACCTGGTAACCACCATCTTGAGACAGGAGAAGAATCCAAAGAACTTCCATGGAGCCTGGTAACTGATAGACACCTGCTCTGCACAGTGCAGGCTCTGGAGGACTATCCCACATTGACTAACAGGGACGTAGCTGTACCCAGTGGCACAAGCCTCCAGCCAGACACCCAACATAATGCCCACCTACTCATCAGGGCCTGGAGCTCCCTTCATTCCAGTGTGGGAGACTTGGACAGTGGACTTGTGCAGTGTGGGGAACACAGAAGAGAGCTGGGGTTCCTGGCTGTCTTGGAAGGCAGAGGCTCAGGTGGCACGTGCTGGTCACCTGGGACCTCACCTGTACCCTGGGGCCCCTGTGCCTCGAGCTGACAAAGGACACATTCTACACCTCCTGCTCAGCTCCCTCAGCCCATTTCCAAAGGGTCAGTCTTGGCTGGCCACCAGCTTTGTCATTTCTACATTCCCTGAAAATTTGGTCAGCACCCATAGGTGATAGGCACAGGACCGCTTGATACTTTGGTAGGGCCCTTTCACACACTGCTTTGGGAGAATTGGGTCCCGAGAGGGATGCCTTCACTTTCCAGGGATGCCTCGGCTGAGAGAGAGGCCCAGGCGAGACATGGTCCTGGCACCCTCCTCCTGTGTGGTCCAGGGACAGTGGCCTCCAGTGGCGGAGCCCACGCAGGCGGCATCACTGCCCCCATATGGCACTGGAATTCCAGGCTAATGGTCCTTCACATTCACAGGACGCCAGCGAACACCCCTCCCTTTCAAGGTTAACAGGATAAAGGCTGGGTAAAGAAACTACTCATTTCCCCAGCTCGCAAAGAAGCAATTATGCGACTTTCTAACGTGGTTTCAAATATATTTTGCAAACTAGGACTCAGACAAATATTAATGGCAGCAAATTACAGTACTTAGCAGAATTATCACCTAGCAAAGAGGCGCTTTTAATCTATAAAAAATATCAACAAAAGATGTAAATATGAACCCCTCAATGGGTGGTGTATCTTGAAGAAAATATACATCTAATCTCACAGTGTGTTACCTCTAGTACCTGGGGAGAAGGTTAACAATTCTGAGACATTCCCTACAGCTAGAGAATATATTTTGATGTAGATTTGTGGATATCAGAGACTTTAAATCTATTATATAATCACAGGGCGGGAGGGAGGGGCCCAGCCACCTATTTCTCCCTGATAGGAGGGCGGCCAGTGGGGGCTGGCTCCGTACTTCTGCTTTCCTTCCAGAGGCTCCTTGCTCAGGGGGCTTCACCAGGCCTCCTCCTGAGGGAGCAGTAGGGGAGCCCTGGGTCCAGTCTGAGGTGGAGCTGAGCCTGAGGCTTCCACTCCCATCTGCCCATCTTAAAAATGGGTAGAGGGGGTCTGACAACAGGGCAATGTTGCCTGTATTGGTCTCACTGCATCGCCGGGGGCTCCCCTGAAATGTGTAAGCCAAGTAGTGTGAATGCCATAGTGCAAAGGACACAGCGGGGAGGGACTCCAGAGAACAGTATCACTGGACACTGGGGGCCCCCAGCCCAGCCTGACTTCCCAAGGGCCATGCTGATAGCTTTCCTAGTGCCTTCCTCTCTGGCTGGGATGGGCCTGGGGCAAATGCCAGAGATGGCACTTGGGAGGCTGTGAGGGACCAATGGCGTAATGATGGGGACAGACACCTGCTCCTGTTCTCCTTCGAACTCAGCATGAGCGCCAGCTCTGGCACAGACCCCTCCTCCACAGCAGTCAGAGCCTCTGTCCTCTTGCAGCTGTCAGTAGCTCCTCCTACCAAGGAGGGCCATGCCGCTGAAGGGGAGCTCTCTCTGAAACCCGTCCGTATGAAGCCTTTCCATGGGGCCACATGAGTGCCCTCTGCGCATTCCCATGCAGTTTAGATGGACTTAATTTCGATGATTATTACAGAAATAGGGGAGGGTATGTTGGACAATGGATTCCTTATCATTTGTCAGCCATACCCCTCAGCCCTTTTTCATTGTTTTTCCCTGTGCTTTCCCACAAGAGAGACTGGGTCATTACCCTGGGTCCCCAGAACATCCTTCTGTCCCTTCTTATGCACTCGCAGGCGCACACACACACACACACACACACACACACACACACGCAAGCATGCACACACACCTTCCCAGGCAATACCCTCCAGGTATTGGACACTTCCCTTAGGTGTCTTCCTCTACCACCAGCCCCTTCCAATCCCCACCCTATTGCCATTATCCAGTCACATTTCGTGGACCCCTCTTCCCTTGGAATTCACCACACAAAAAGTACCTCTACTCATGTGGTTCTTAAAGACTCATACCTGGTTCCTTCCGAGACCGCAAGGCCTACTTTGCTTGTTGTTAGTCCATTTTGTGTCATTGGCATCTCTCCATACTTTTTGATGAGTGATGCACCTTACAGGTCATTCATCAGAACATGGATGTACCTGATGGGGGTTGGCCCTTCCCTCCTCCCAATGGGCTACAGCATCCACTAAGGAAACTCCTGCTCTAGGGCTTTGATGCAAAAACCATCCTTAGAAGCCCTTATGGAGGCCTGTGTCTTCATCCCTATACCCTCTCTATGCCTGGAGAGAACTTTCCAGCAAAGCTGTGCCACACAAACACTTGGAACATCAGCAAGCTCTGGGGCTTTTGCAAGCCATCAGTAGGGCCTCTCACCCCAAACATGTTCCCAGAATGCTCTGGGTTTCCCCACAGGCCATCACATGACCTCCCATCCTCACCATCCATATTCCCAACATGCTTCTGGGGCTACCATGGGCCATTAACAGGGCTTTCCAGCCTCATCATCTGTGTTCCCAGAATACACCACAGTTCCCACATGCTATTTCCATCAGGGAACTTGGGGTCAAATCCACTTCTGGGGATCCCACTGCTTATCTGTCTAGTGGTTTGGGGTGTTTAGAATTCAGGTGAGGCCAGCACATAAAACCACACCATCAAGAAAGCTACTTAAACAATTATGATTCTGTTGATTGTTCCTTTAAAAAGGAAGTTATTCCTCATAGCTAATTTGTTCTGAAACCTATAAAATTTATCTAGCTTGGTTAGCTCTCTTGGTTATCACCAGTCATTAGCTACAGGAACTTTTATTCAGTCATTCTACTCCCCTCAAGGAGCTGTCTGCAGGAAACTGGGCTGGAAGGAAGAAGACCTAACAGTCACCTAGGCAGTGGAGATGGAGCAACACAACAAAGTTCCAGAGATGTACTGTGACATAGGGGCTGGATAAGAAATTTCTGCTACTTGAATAAGAACCAGGCCTTTTGCCTGCCCTTTGGAGCTACTGCTGCAGTGGGGACATTGGTGAGATGCTAATCCTCTGAGCACTGAACAGGGCTCAGTTCCTGACTCCGTGGGCCCTTAGTAGAGTCACTTAACCTCCCTGTACTGAAGTTCCCTGGCCATAAACAGAGCACGACAGGCCTGTCTGCTCCTCTCTCACCCAGCTATTTCCAGAATTAATTGGATAATGTTCACAGAGTGCTCTGAGCTTCCAAGAAAGAGGGGCACCTAAACATGGGACAATTATTCTAATTACATCTGCCTGGGACCTACGGACACAATTTTGCCTTTTAATGTTATCACTGCACATAATGGTGGAAGAGTCAAGGCCCCTTTTCCCAAAGGGGATGGTTTTAAGAAGCTCCATTTTTCAAAGAAGAGTGGAGCATATAAAATAGAAGCACATTTAACCCGCTGGTACTTGTAGAAAGTCCCTTCAGTCAGCCAGGCCCCATGGAGAAATTTGGGGTTTTCAACCATGGTGGGTGGGAAGAGCCAGGCACAGAAAACATGGCTCCTTCCCAGAGACCCTGGCCGGGGAAGGGGCTCTGTGAAGAAGATGGTGCCTCCCCCACTAATCTCTAAGAAATGGGGCTTCTCTGGACTCACCACAGGGTGGGCAAGCTCATGTAGACCCCAGTTCTCTATGTCAGCTCCATCACGTCAGCCCCTGTCCTCAGGCCTGATTCCTGGCTATGCCTAAGAGGCCATGCCTGCTATGCTTCTCTGGTATGCAGCTGGCTCGGGCTGGAGCCAGGGACCAAGAGAGCAAAGGGCTGGTAGGATCAAGCCAAAGATTTGTACCAGCTGACCATGATGACAGTGAGGGAGGGGCTCTGGCTGTGTAATCATGTGGCTCAGTCGTGTTGGTGCATGACACAGGACACAGCGGACATACAGAGACTGGAAGTGTGAAGCCATGCAGCCCTAGGAGCTCTTGATGACGGGAGCTCAGTGGTGCTTTGTGATTCTTATTCATTCCTCCCATTCTCCAGATCCTCAATAAACCCCTCAGTAAACAAAAACTGAGGGAAGAGGCTTATGAGCCTCAGGACAGAAGGTCCTTTTTGAAGTTTTGAAGTTGCTCGTGGGCTCAGAGCCCCTGCCAGAGGCTGGAGGAGACCAGGTGCAGTGCCCAGAGAATTTCCTACAGTTGGGGACTCCCCACCATCCAGGCCCACCAGGCACAGGCACTGACACTGTGCTGGCTGACACACGTGGTGGCATCTAAGTCCTCCCTCAGGCCAACTGAGCGGTACTAGCATCTACAGGAGGAAACTGGATCGTCAGAGGCAGAAGAACTTGTCCACACCCTTGGAAATGGCAGAGAACATCAGGATTTGAACTCTTGCTATCCCATTCCTGGGCTCAAACTCTTGCCACCCTCACTGCTGCCTCCCAAGAACTTCCTCCCCCTCCTGATGGCTGTCACCCTGTAGGGCACCCAGCACAGACCAGCCCCTCCTGGTAACACCCCATCCCTGCGACCAGGTCCTGGTCTTCCAGGAGCCCACTGTGAATCCTGGCCAAGGTACTTGCCCTATGTGTGCTTCCTGAGCTGCAAAATGGGAAGAGTATTAATGATTCAGCAGAGTTCACGGGAGAGTCTTTGTCGACTGTGAAGCACTATATAAATGTGCATTCTCGGGCTCTGTGTCTCCCAGCTTGGCTGACAGGTTACAGTGTCCCTTGCAGGAAGCTGTAGATAGATGTTGCCAGAGTGGCCCCTCCAATGCTGGCTCCCTGGAAATGAGATGGGAATCCATGACTAGGCCCGTTGCCTCCAGGGGTCCCTGTAGAGGCTCCCTCTTCGGGCCATCTGTCCAGGCCCTGGATCCTTGGGGAGCAGGAGAGGGGAGGGGGGTCTCAATATGGGGATTCTCAGGAACCCTGACCCACTGGGCTGGTCCTGAGTGACATGGAGATTGCAGTATGGGCCAGGAAATAGGTGCTGTCACCCGGAGCACCACCAGCAGGCGGCCACACCAGCATGCTGGCTGAGGAGTCCACACATGGGCAAGGGCACCTGCCATGGTTTCTGCACATTCCAGCTCTCTGGTTTGCTGTGGTTGAGGCCCATTGCTCCAAAGGTCTGGAAGAAAGACATTGGGTTCAAACTGGAGAATTTGGAGTTTTTTGTTTGTTTTTGTTTGTGTGTTTGTTTTATACTCTTGGGGATTGAACGTAGGGCTTCTCACTGAGCTACAGCCAACCAATTTTTATTTGTTTGTTTGCTTATTTACTTACTTATTTATTTATTTATTTATTTATTTTTTGGTACCAGGGATCAAACTCGGGTCCTTGTGCTTGCGAGGCAGGCGCCAGAACCACTGAGCTAAATCCCCAGCCCCACTTATTTATTTTTTGGACACAGAAGCTTGCTCAATCACTAAACTGCCCAGACTGGGCTGGAACTTGAGCTCCTCCTGCCTCAGCCTCCCAGAGTGCTACAGGAATCTACCATCACACCCAACTGAGAATTTTTTTGATAACCCAAGACAAGTCCAAGGTCCAACCTTGGGGGGCCCTGAGTCTGCAGGATGCTGAGAGGTCATCCTCACCTCCATCAGGGCAGAAGGGGCCAAAACTTATTGGGACTGGATGGGCCAAGAGGGATTCTGGGAGGAGGAGGCAGGGGTAGGGCAGTGGGAAGAAGGGAGCATATAGGCACCCAGGGGCCGGGTCCCCCATGCTATTCTAGCACTGTGTGGTGCTCAGACAGGCCCGTTTTGCTCTCCTGAGACCATGAAACATTTCTGAGCAGTGCACTGTGTCTTCCCAGTGACAGAGCAGTGTCCAGGACTGTGGGCGGATGCATATTATCATTGTGCTCCTTTGTTTGACTGGCAGCTCGGATTTAAGCAATACCAAGTGTGCAGCACTGAGTGCTTTACATAAGTTAACAAAGTTGAACTGACTCCACATCTTATTTGTTTATTTGTTTGTGTTGGTTTCTGCAGTACTACAGGTTCAACCCAGGCCTTTCCACCTGAGCTACATGGTTTTACCAAGTTAAATTGCCCAGGCTGGGCTAGAACTTGCAATCTCCCTGCCTCAGCCTGCCAGGGTGCTAGGACTATGGGCGTGTGCATAATTCCCCCATATCTTACAAGATGGATGCCATCGCTCTGAAGGGAAAACTGAACCATAGATGTTATAATTTGACAAGACCGGTTAGTGTTGGAGTCTGGATTTAAGCTCCAAACCTTTGTCTTGAACAAGACCCCTAAACCCAGTGACCTGCCCACGGCCAAGATAACCGTGTAGATCAGCACAGCATGTGGAAATAGAGCGCAAGCCAGATGGGTAATTTTTAACTTTCTAGTACTGCAGCTGCATCAAAAAGTGAGGTGGAAATTATCGTAATAATGCATTTTACTTAACCCAATATATTCAAAATATTATTTAACTTGTAAGCAACTTTTTAAAAATCAATGTGATATTTTATATCCTCATACTGTCTCCAAAATCCAGTGTGGATCCACACTGACAGCACATCTCAGGAGCAGGGTTAGTTCCTGGTGCCATGCAGGACAGCACAGGTGTTAATTTACCTTCCCAGCCAGGACACTCAGGGGTGGAAGGGGGTACCATTAATGAACACAGGGAGTGACAGGCAAGAAACAAGGCTGTCCCGGGCAAACTGTCAGCCAGATACCTGTGAAATTCAAGTTTCTTTCCCATCCCTACAGCCTGAAGCCTCCTGGGGCCCTGACACTCTACCGCATGCACAGTCTCCTGCCCCTTGCTCTGCCATTTAAGTCTTTTCATGAACCTTTGCTAATCTTCTCTAATATATATATCTTCCCTTGTCCTTACTACTTTCTTTTGTGTGTGTATGTGTGCGTGCGTGTGTGTGTGTGTGTGTGTGTGTACTTGTTTGTTGTTTGTGATACTGGGGGTTGACCCAGGGCCTTCACACTAAGCTCCATCCCCAGCCTCTAAAAAGAACAATTTCTTTTGAGACAGGGTCTCGCTAAGTTTCCTGGGCTGGGCTCAAATTTGCAATCCTTCTGCCTCAGCCTCCCAGAGTGCTGGAGTTATAGCCGTGTGCCACCATGCCTGGCTTTTTGTTGTTTCTTTGGGTTTGTTCTGTGGCTCTTTTCCTACTGCCTAGAGTTAAACACTGAGCCCATTAGTTGTGAGCCTTTCTTGTTTCCTGATAAATATATTTAAAGGCATATATCTCTCCTGTATGGACTCTCTGTATCCCACACATTTGGATGTGTAGTATCCACAGGGGCATTCCATCCTGGGTTTTCCTAAGTTCTTTCCTTATTTCTGTTTTAAGTATGTTATTTAGCTTCCAAACATTCAGGATTTGGGGGCTATCTTTTTGCTTTCAATCTCCAATTTTATTCCATTGTGACCAGAGGACCCAGCATGTGCCATCCTGACCCTCTGGGACACATGGAGCCTTCCCTTAACAGCCAGCCGATCATGTGGTTTGTTTTTCGCAGTGCTCTGATGTCGGGGAGTCCCTATTCTAAGAAGCCGCTTGCTGCATCAGCTCTCCGACGGCTCCAGGTTGCACATGGTACCCTGTGTCCAACCCCAGCCATGCCTAATGATCCTCCCCAGTCTGCCCTTGCCCTGAAGCCACCCGTGGCACCACCTCCTCCAAATCCAGATGCCCCAGAACAACGGCTCTCTCGCCTCTGTGGGTCATGGCCTGTCCTGTCCTCCAAGGCCCAGCCATTGTTGTCAGTTTCCTAGGCTGGCCATAAAGAAACCATAGGCCAGGAAGGAGCCACAGAAGAACTCAGGTTAGCAGAGATTTGGAATGGGGTGGGCAAGCTCCAGCACCATCCATGGAAGAAAACAATGGTGGTAACAATAATGGCAACTCAGTCTTCCTGAGCACTCACTCAGTGCACAGAGCTGAGAGCTTTATGGGGGGTGGGGGTGGGGGTCTCCTGAGGTAGGGAGGTGGGGTAGTTTGTTTCCTGGGCTCTGTCTGGCTGCAAAGCTGGGGGTCTCAGCTACTTCACTGAGTCAATCTCAGAGCCAAAACTGAGCCATTTCTCAGAAAGGAAAATTGAGGTAGCGAGGCCAAAAGGCTCTGCCCAGCCCCCACAGGCAGTGAGGCCTCAGGATCAGTTGGTTCCCAGGGACTGCCATAGCCTTAAGGAGCAAGTAACACACCCTAGAAAGCCAGAACAGCTCTCCCTGCGACCAGGGCCCGGGGAGAATCATAGCCCTGGGAAGAGGTCAGATCAATTTTATTTTATTTTTTGATTTACAACACTGAGATTTCGGACTGAGGGCTTCAAACAGGAAGTCATGGCCCACCCAGGTTCATCTTTATGCATTGAGGCAAATCCCAAACCAGCTCTGATCCCTGGAGCCTGAGGACAGGGTCCCAGAAAGAGGGGAAGAGGGGAGGGGTGCTTGCTATTTGCTCCTATTCGTTGCTTCCCTCTATGGAGGAGCCAAAGGGAGGCGAGAATATAGTAAGTTTACCGACAGGGAGGCAGACCCTGGCTCAAAGCCTCCCCGATACAACCCACATAAAGGCAAAGGCAAACCCTGCCATGGTCCAGACACCTCGTTCTGATTTCCTCTCCTTGCCAGCGTGAAGCCCGCCAAAGGTCATGTACAAGATAGAATTTGACACAATAAGACTCCACTCCCATGTTAATGCCCCTCAGATCGGCCCTGCAAAAGTGAAATAATAAATTTAGGAAAACAAGCAGAATGACCCGTCTGGTTGGTTGGTTTTTCTAGATACCATCTACATATTTTAGAAACGTACAACCTTCTAATAGAAATGAATAAACTACTCAACCATAAAGTTGCTATAGAAGATATGGTTGTTCTGATTCGAAAGGGCATCTGCTATCTGCAATATTGATAATACTTTTCAAATTTCATCTGCTTTTGTTTGCATTCTGTGTCGTCTGTTTAAACACACTGGGAATAATAATGAATCCCTGCATTATCTCTACTTTTTCAAGGCCGAACATATAACTTTATCACAAAAATAATTAAAATTCTTTGGCACTCTTGTATCTTTTCCATTAAACGTTATCAACCAGTGACAATAAACTAACATGAGCCCAAGGCTGGCCATGGGCCGCCTTTACAAAGAATGCATTTGTCCCCGGGCGAGAGACATGAATTTTCAGTGTACAGGGTCAGACGATCCTGAAGTTTTTTACAGTAGGAGACCACAAATCTATACCTCCTGTCCCCAAACGGGGGCCGCCGGCGGCCACAGGGTGCCCCATAAATTCTCAAGCAAGAATACACTTTAATAGGCAAAAAAACCTTGGCAGCTTAATAATTCTGAGTTGCAAATTTAAATATTTTACATATCATTAGACATTAAAAACAAAGATTTATGCCGCTCATCTCTGAGGAGTGAGGACTCCTTAGACTTCACACACACGGCCATGAATCTGCTTGAGGTTCATTAGCAGAGCATCTTTGGCTAAGGAAGCCCGTCGAGTGTGGGCTGCCTCTAAATCATGGCTTTTATTTTCCCGCCATCCGGTGACACTTGAGGGGACCCCTCCCCTGGGGCGAGGCCCACGCTGGCTCCCTGACCTGCCAGAATCCAGTAACCACAGGCAGGACTCGGCCCCCAGCCAGGAGCATAATGGATGCCCAGTCCCCTGTGTCCAGGACCCACCACTGAGGATGTTGCAGGGCCTGGGGGATTGTTTACCAGGTCGCCCTGTGCTAGGGGGGTCCAGTGGGGGTGTACTGGGTGCCTCTTAGAGACAACACACAAAACTGGGGCCTGGTTGACAGATTCCAAAGAGAAAAAGGAGGATGAGGAGGTAGAGGAGGAAGGGAGGCGAAGAAAAGGAAAATCTCCCTATTCCTTGCCTGCCAGAGCTTTGCCACTGCGCAGCTTGTGATGGTGCCACTCTCCTTTCTCTGGTGCTCTCTTCTTACAGCCACAGTACCTCAAAGTCCTGCTTCTCTTCAGGCTGGCACACAGCCCTCCCCAGGAAGCTCTTTGGCTCCCAATGCCATCTGTGCCCCCTTGAGCCTCTCTTTAGGACTTCCCGAGCAGAACCTGCTCCACTGCCCAGCCTGGGCTCCCGTGAACCACGAGCCTTCCTTACCCAGGGCCTTCACAGCCACCCTCCCCACCTTTTTGAACTTTGTACTTTGAGACAGAGTCTCACTAAGTCATTACATTGCCCGGGTTGGGCTAGAACTTGCTATGCTCTTGCCTCAGCCTCCCAGAGTCCTGGGATTGTAGGCTTGCACCACCAGGCCCAGCATCTTTTGTTTTCTGTACTCTGAAGGCTTTGGCATCTAGGATCTTGCTTACCCAGGACGCATGACCCTTTCCAGTGCTACCCAAGCCCTACAGAGGGAACAGCCCACCCAGAGCCCACACGCTCACTATGTGCCGCACTCTAGGCCACTGTCTATCTGCCCTAACCACCCCATGGCTGGATAGCAGGAAACTAGGGACAGTCCCTGAGCCCAGCCTGCTGAAATCACCCACGTGGAAATCCCAACCCTGCTTGCCCTGCCTCACCAGGTCCTTCCCGCAGGGACCACTCAAGGACCCTTGCCCACCTTTCTCTGCACTCCCCGGGCCTCCTGGCCCACCTGTGCTCCCTGGTGTGACCTGCTCCATGTGCCACACCCATCGTGGGAACTGTGAGTAACAAAACACTCTTTCAATAGCAATTGTCTCCTATCCCTTGGCCTCATTAGGCCCTAACTCTTCTATCAATGCATGATATTTCAGGTAAGGCATACAGCCAACAGACACGTATTTCTTTTTGCAATGCTGAGGATGGACCCCAGGGCCTTGTGCATGCCAGGCAAGCACTGTGCCACTGAGCTAAGTGCCCAGCCCCTCAAACAAGCATTTCTAAGGTGGCTCAGCATCACTAAAAGCTTTTGATGTGCATGTCTCTGACAGCAGGATGCCACAGACCCCACCACTCCCTTTCAACACACCACTTCCTTGCCAGTCCTCTGGCATAGGAATCTGGGATCCTAACCTGTGGACTTGCTCCCTTAGTAGCTGGAGTGTGAAGAGGAGAGAATGACCAGCACCGAGGGGTGGGGGGCCAGTGGCTCCCTAGGTGCTGGGCCTAGCAGTCTGAGCTGTGCCCAGGAGAAAGAGGGAGCCAGTCTGCCCCACAGGAGCCCTGGACAAAGCAGCAGCCCCATGTCTGTTCCTTCTGCAGAGTCAGTGAAGGCATCCACAGACTCAGAAACACCACAAGAGCCTGCCAGCTCTCCCCAGACACCTTCCTCTTCCTCACCAGGGAAACTGAGTCCAGGGGACGGGAACGCACCACCAAAGAGTTGCTCAGCAGCTGTGTTCTTCGGGGTCACATGGAAGATGCACTGTTTCCTTAGCTCTCTATTTTCCTGCCAGACCCACTGGCTGACAGTAAGAAAACCAAAAGTCTAAGTCAGAAAAGTAGAATGGGAAGAGAGAGACTATAAAAGGAAAGACTTGCACAGAAGTCAGAGCAACGGAGCTGTGGTTTGAATATGTCCCCTCCAGAATTCACCTACTCAGGCTTAATCCCCACTGTGGTCCTACTGGGAGGTGGGGCCTTGTGAACAGTAATTTGGTCAGGAGGGTTCTGCCTGGAGGAGATCAGTGCTTGTCAAAGGGTTGGAGGGATTGGCCAAGGCCTTCTTCACTCTTCCAGTCTTCTGCCGTGAAAGACAAAGCACTCCTTTCTGGAGGAAGCAGCAATAATATGCCATTTCTCCTGATAGAAAAAAATAATTGTTGTGGAATTTCAGATGAACAGGCACAAAGAGAGGACCTTAAAGTTTTCAGAGGACAAAACAGACCACATTCAAAAGACGAGGATAGGCATCAGGCTTCTCAAAAGCCACCCCAAATCCCACACTTGGGGAGACTGAGGCAGAAGTATTTCTAGTTCATGACTCACCTGAGTAACTCAGCAAGATCTTGTCTTTTTAACATTTTTTAAAGGGCTGGGGGATATAGCTCAGGAGTAGAGTACCCTTGGGTTTGATCACCAATACCATAAAAAATAAATAAATAAAGCCATTCTGGGATCCAAAGAACCATGGAACATGCCTTCAACATTGGGAGAGAAAATAATCTCAATCTAAAATTTCAGATCCAGCCCAATGGTTGATCAAGAGGAAGAGTGGACAAATGACATTTAAAACATGCAAAGTCTTAAAAACTATTTTCCAGTCACCTTTTCTCAGAAAGCCACTGGAGGGTGTGCACCACCAAAACAAGGGCCAATACCAAGAAAGACATACAGCCCTGTAGGACACAGCAGAGAGAAGAGTGGAAAGCAAAGCCAACAGCCAGGCTGCCATTGCAGGAAGAGCAAGAAGCTAAGCCCTCAATTTAGGGAACAACCAGCAGACCTCAATGTGATGGGACAGGAGATGGATGTCCTCATGAGAAAAAAAAGGAAATGGAAGGCATTGTAATGTGTTGACAGTTGTGTTAGGAGTTTACTGTTCAGGCAAGAAATTTGGCATAAATTAGTAATGGTACGTTTACAAAATAAAATGCAACACAGTAACCAAAAACAGCAAGGGCAATTAGAACAGCTAAAAGAATAGAAAGTGATTCCTCTGGGGGGAACTGGAATCAGATGGGGGAGGGGGGACAGAGGCTGCTGGCCTTGGCTGAAAGCACCGCTTGCTGTGCGGAATGGTGCACGTGTACCAGTTGTGCACAAGAGGCATGCAGAAGAGGGCCATGGTGCTGTGTCAGGCCACCAGAAAGGGACACTCAGCTGGCCACAAGTGTGAGGGCTCTGAGTCCCCAGGGAGAGGCCTGGCCTTGGGACCTGTCCTTGCCCTAGATGCTCTTTGCACCCTTTCTGGGACCAGATCCCTGGCCTCTCAAGTAGGGATCCAGTCTGACCCCTGCAGCCCCAGGGTCCCTGAAGAAACCAGGGGTGGCTGCCCTTTCCTTTTGGATCTGCTGGAGCCAGAAAGCCGTGCTTCTGATATGACATGACTGTCCTTCAGGGACTGTCTTCTAATACCCCAGCTGGAGGGGAATGACTTACTGCCTCAGCACATCCCACCTCCCACACCACTGGGGACACTGGGAGCTGAGACACCTGGCTCTGTCCTTGTAGCCACCTCCATGCACAGTCCTTGGCTGGCCCCAAAAGCCTCCTCGAAGCTCTCTCCTCCCGTGAAGAGGTTGCCACTGTGGCCTTCTTGATGAGAAAGCCCACTCAGAGATAGGGGGGTCCTACATGGATGTGTGCTAGGCAGGAGCAGGAGGAGTGGGGCCAACCTTGTGCCAGGATGTCCTGCAGCTCAGGGGCCTCAGTCTCCCCGTTAGTACAGCAGAGAGCACATGGGCTCAGAGGCCTCCTCTGTTCCTCCTCTCCCCACCCCAGGCAGGGTGCAGGCTGGGGTCAGGAGCCCCAGGTGTGACATCAGAGGGCACTCTGGGCACTTGGTACCCAGGACAGATGCCAGCAGTGCCTGTGTTGCCCTGTGCCCCAGGCTGCCCTGTCCAGCCCTCTTCACTTCCCTCTCCTGTCCCTGTAGACACCCAGCTTCTTGGTTCCTATGCTGGTTTCTTCCCTCTCAAAGCAGCTTGTGATCCTTGGGGTTAAAAGAAAAAAGATGTTTCCACTTACCAGCCATGTGGGAGCAGGACCATGGGAGAGCACCCCATCACTGCTCACAGCCTTGCCTGTGACACTGCATGATGTCCCATGGCCACGGGTGTGTGCTGTGACCTTCTAGTTGAAAGTCTCGGCTCAGAGCCAGGGCTGCTGTGCTTGGTAGCTCCTGGGAGCCCTTCTCATATTTATCTGCATGAATGACACCCACACTGTGGTTCAACGCAGCCCGCGCAGCTGAACAGCCCTTGCAACTCCAAGTACCACATCTGCACTCGGAGTCTGTATGCTCACATTGCCATCTGCACACAAAAAGCAGAGGGTCTCCCAAGCCCAGGGCACTTTGAGTCAACAAAATCTGCAACCCCAGCCCTCGGTTCTCTTCCAAAGGGGCCTCATCTAAAGAGACTGAGCCCAAGCTGGGTATGGTAGTGCATGCCTGTAACCCCAGCACGCTGGGAGGCTGAGCCAGGAGGATCAAAAGTTCAAGCCCAGCCTGGGAAACTTTGCAACTTAGTGCAGACCTGTCTCAAAATTAAAAAAAAAAAAAAAAAAAATAGACAGTGCTTGGGTGTAGCTCAGTGTGAAGGCCCTGGTTTCAATCCCCAGTACTGCAGAGAGAGAGAGAGAGAGAGAGAGCCTGTCTTGAGATCCCTCCACCCTGTGGGCATCACATGTCTCACAGATTGTTGACCCAGGCCTGCTTCTTTGTTCTGGGGGCCCAAGGCTGAAGGATCTGAGCAAGGCTGGGATGTGCCCTGGGGGGTGTGCGGTGGGGGTGTACAGGAAGGGCTGTCAGATCGAGGAAGTGGAGCAGAGATGTGGCTGCCAGTGCAGAAAACCTGGCCACAGACTTACAGCACAACGAGGCCCTCTGCGGGCCTTGGTTTCCCTACGGGAAGTTGAGGTGCTGGGCGGCACCCTCCCCTGCAGCTCTCCTAAGGAATCAGCGCCTTTTGCTCCCCTGAGCGGAGCAGAGGCCAGGATTGTGGGGCAGGAGTGGACAGAGTGAGGGTGGTGGTCCTGGGCTAGTGGGTCGGGGTCCAGCCCTCTTTTCCCCACCCCACGACATGGAGTCTCCAACATCCCTCGTCCCCGACTGTGTGCCCAACATGCCACCTTTTCAGTAATGTTGTAAGGGCCCTGACTGGGACATACACTGATCCCTAACATATTGGGTCACTATCCTGGCAGGGAGAGGGGCTCCTGGTAGGCTGGGAGAGGAGCAGGGTCCCACGGATCCCTAAAGCAACAGCCTCCAGGATGCTTGGTCCTGATACCCTGCATCTCACTAACTCTGGGGGCTCTGTTTCATGGGGAGACCAAGCAGGCTCACACTCCCATCCTCCTGGGACCCTGAGCAGCCGACAGCCCTGGACGGGGGCCAAGGGGGTCTGGGTGGGCATAGCACAGAAGTCTCAGAACAAGGAGCTGCTCGGAGCCTGCAGCTCGTCCCCTCCCAGCTTCCCGATCACAAAAGACTGGCTTCCCATTTGCCTCCCATTCAACCATGTCTCTCCATTGTCAATAAAAGCCATTTTTAAGGTCAACTATCTTCTTCCATCAACCGTCAACCCCACACAGCTTCAACGGCATCGGCCCCAGCACCACATCATGAAATAAAAATTAAATTGTAGTTGGGCTTTTAAATCAACTCAATTAAAATAAAGAGATTCTTGGCTTGATATAGGGAAATATTTGTATTTCCAATTCTATTTGTTAATACATTGACATATGTGCTATTTTTTAAATGTAGCACTAAGTGCACTTTCTGTCAATGCCATAGATTTTTTAATAGACTGAGAAAATGCATTTCATTTCTTCTTATTTTCCTTCAATACATCATTTGGTTCTGCTTTTTTGCCTGCATGAAATTCATTTTCTAATGGAAATATTTGTTTTGTAAATCAAATATGTATTATGCACAAAATGCAAAGCACAAATTAAATTATGTTAATGAAATGAAAGAGATATGAAATGCATATTTCATGGACAAAACATAACCTCAGCAAACAACCATTTCTTGATAAAATCTTTAAACACAATCTCATTCTGTGACAGACATATTGTTAAAGTAGATAGCACCTCATTTAAATGGTTTCCTTTAATATTAGTGCTTAGTATATAATTGTAAATAACTTTGGGGATGAAAAACCAATAATGAAATACTGTCTTTAATAGTTTGCTATTGATGTCAGCATAAAATTTGTCGTAGTTGAATATTGGAAATTGGGAATGCACAGAAATATTCTCAAAAGCTGTAAATGATTGCATATTTAAATAGAGCTGACTAAGGCAAAGATGTTATAGATATTAGTAATAGGCAGAAAATTATGCTGACCTAACATTATTTGACAAAACCCACTGTTTTAAATTATATATTGGTTACACTTAATGAATAATAGATTTTGTAGGTGTTGTTTCTCCAATCATAATGCTGATGATACGATATGTTGGGGATTTCTTAGTCATCTTTCTGACAATAAACAGCCACAGCTCACAAAGGTCAGGTGAGAGGCCACCAAATCGCCCTTTAGGGCTCTCCTCCTGGAGAAAGGTCCCCCATGTGGAGCCACCACGACTGTTCCCAGGGGCAGGGCTGAGTCTGCCCTGGTGTCATGCCCACTGGCTGCACACACGCTGGAGGCTGGGTCCAGCCAGCACAGGTCAAGCTCTCTGGGTGAACCTGTTGGAAGCTCCAGCCGAGAGCCGGGCTCATGAGAACACTGGATCCCGGGCATGGAGGAGCCTGGCCAGAGTATATAGAAGCCAGCAAGGGACATCAGTCTCCCCCTGTCACTTTTATAGTGCCCCGTGCAGGGGACAGGAAGAGGCTGCATGTCCACCCACTAGTTGCCAGCATGACCGGGGGAGCTGGGAGGAGAAAGAGCACTGGGTGTGGGTTTCCCTGAACCTCAGGATCTTCAGAGACCTTGACTCTGTCTTCAGGCTCTGCTCGGGACTCAGAGGTCCATGGGTCAGCTCATATCAGCCTGTGTGTGCGTCTGTACATATGTGGTGTGTGTTGTCCACAGGTGAAAACATGTGCACGGTACATGTACATACCTTGGTTGTGTGGGAGCCCGGTGACTCAGCGTGTGTGCAGCCATCCAAGGGCTGAGGGATTGGGGTGTCAGCGTGAGGATGAGGGGGCAGCACTAAGAAACTCGAGGGAGGGGACAGGAGATGGCAGCAGGGAGCAGAGAACCTTGAATTCTTTTGAATGCTTTTGAAAAGCAAGCACTTCACACTCAGGTTTTAGTGGAGGGGAAAGAAAGAGGAAGAGAAAGGAAAAGGCCTGGCTCCCTGTCAACCTCAGTGTTTTCTCAACCCCTCCTTCCTTGAAGAAAGTCTGAACCCTAAGCCCCAGGCAAGGAATGGACCTCCCCATGCTCTGACCCTGAGCCACTGTGTGGCCTTGGATAGGTCACTCTCCCTCTCTGGGCCTCTGTTCCCTCACCTGCCAACTTGGCCCTGGGGTAGACTCAATGATCACCAAGGTCCTCCCCATTCTGGCAGTGATTCAAAGGTGCCAGATCTACCCCATGACCAAAGCTCCACCTCACCTCATGTGCAAAGCCCAGATCATAGAGATGCTGATGATGGCTGGGGATTTAGCTCAGTGGTTCCGCTGCCTGTCCCATAGAGATGCTGATGCTTCCTGACAGAAGGGAACTGAGCCCTGAAGCAGGTCTTGAGGCTCAACAGCCAGGGGGCAAGAAAGTCCCGCATGGTGGGCAAAGATGCAAGTGAACCAAGGAGGAGCCGTCTGACAAGCCGTGACCCTAAGCTCCTCCTCCACCCAAGCTAATGGCTGCTTTGAGGTTCCAGCCTACATTTCCCAAGCCCTGATAAAGCACCCACTTCACCAAACCTCCAGCACCCACAGGCCCAGTAGGAGATGATACTCCCTCAGGCCGCACTGGTAGGGCTGGCGCATGCTCAGTCCACTGCTCAGACCTCCAGAGGTGTCCTGGGCACACAGGAGGAGTCTAATGAAGGCTTACTGATGTCCCCGGTTGCAGACAACAAGGTACTCGGCCATTTATCCAGCAGCTACACTTGGGGAACACGTGGTGTGCCAGGAACTGTGCCAGGCAGTGGGAATACAGCAGGGTACACAGGCCGATTACAGACACAGCCCCTCCCTCATGGCGTTTACAATAAAATTCACTCAACTCTGCATATGTGCACATGGTGACAAATGTTACAAAGGAAAAGTATGAACATGAGTCTGCTTGGGTTGTTGTGGCAAAGTATCACAGACAGGTGGCTTAAACAACAAAGACTTTGCACTAGAGATTGAACCAGGACCTCTGCACTGAGCTACATTCCCAGGCTGCCCTACCTTCTCCCTCCCTCCCTCCCTTCCTCCCTCCCTTCCTTCCCTCCTTCCTTCCATCCTTCTTTCCATCTTTCCTTCTTTCCTTTTATTCTCCTTTCCTTTTATGCTGAAAGAGAATCCCATTAAGCTGCCCAAACAGGTCTTGAACTTGCAATTCTCCTCCCTCAGCCTCCCACAGTACTGGGATTACATGCACCACCACCCTCAGCTAACAGATGCTTACTGTCTCACAATCCTGGAGGTCAGAAGTCCAGGGTCAAGGTGTCACCAGGGTTGGTTGTTCCTGAGGGCCGTGAGAGAGGCCCTGTTCCTACCTCTCTCCTGACTTCCGCATACCTTGACTTGTGAAAGCATCACCCCATCTCCACCTTCATCCACACCGGGCATTCTCCCTCTCCCATGTGTGCACCTGCATCCAAACATTCCCTGTTACAAGGACAACAGTCACATTGGATTAGAAACCACACTGCTCTAGTGTGACTTCATCTTAATTAATTACTTCTGCAGTGACCTTATTTCCGAATGGGGTGCTGGGCCTTAGGACTTCAACATCTAAATTTTGGGGGCACAATTCAACCCGTACCAGTATGCAACGCATGAAAGAGGGCTTGGCTCAGTTGCTCAGTGAAGAGCGGAAGACAAGGAGAACCAGGGAAACTCAAAATCATGAGAGAAGCCCTTGGCTAAGCCCAAAGCAAATTGGGTTGAGGGACAGGGGGACACTAAGGGATAAGAAAGGGACAGCAGAGCAGGCAGGGCCAAGGGCAAAGAGCAGAATGGAGATGACGTCTTCTCCGGGGGCTGGGGTCCCGAGTTCCCCAAGCTGCAGAAACACTCTGGGTTCTCCAGCACTGCGTTCGTGCCTCGGCTCTCCCCTAGGGCTATGAAGACGAGTCTTGGGTCAGGTGGCAGGCGCAAGGGTATCCGGCCCTCAGGATATGGATGCAGGACTCGAAGACAGTAGTTGCCCAAGCCACACACAGTACCCCGAGCGGGACAGAAGCTCTGCGCCTACAGAGCCCGCAGCACAACCGGAAGCTCCCTACTGCCACTCAGGCCAGGTGAGGGCTGCGGGACCTGTCTGGAGGCAGCTCCCAAAGGCACAGCGAAGGTGGGCAGCACCAGAGAGGCTGCAGGCCCAAGCCAGCTGCTCCCAGGCACCTGAGACTTCAGGCCTGTGCTCGCTCCTAGGCCTCTCCCCTGCCCTTCGGGAATCCCGCCACCCTGGCCCACTGGTGCTGCTTACCTCGCAGCAGGCAAATGTTTTTATCCATTCCCTGAAATTAAACTTTCCCATTTTTCATTATCAAATTCCAAGCTGGTGTCATCTCCCCCATGCCGGCGTGCAGCAGTCGTTTACAGCGCCCGAGATTAATATTAGGTGTTTGTAAAAAGCGAATATTAGCTTCTCCCTTATATCTGTCAGAATTAATAACTTCCCCATCACAGATAACTCCGGGTCAATATTAGATTCGCAGATGAGGCTGGAAATAAAATGTATGGAAATATAACATCTCATTTGTACGTATTCAAAAGAGGCCCTTTCATTATTGAAATTCGGCGGCAACTGTTCAAAGGTCAGAGGACTTTGTGGCCTGGAAATACCCGCCATCTGGCCTGGGCAGTCGAAAGTGAAGACAAATTGGTACCCCTCCACAGGGAGCCCGGGAGGATGCGGGAGGCGGCGCTGGCAGGGGCGGACGGCTCTGCCAGGGATTTTTATAGGGCAGAGAGGGATCGAGAGCTTACCCACCAGCGTCCCGAGCTCATGCTGGGACCCAAGCCAGGGCCTGGAGTGGGCACCTCGCCAATGGCTGCTGCCCATATGCCCTCTCCACCTCGGCGCCAAATTGGGGGCACAGGTCACTTCCCTCCCTTCTAGCAAATGTGTACTGAACTTCCAGCAGCAGGTAACAAGGGGTTAACAGCCCGTGCTGTAGAGAATCCACCTTCTCCCGGAAAAGCCATGCCACCCCCAGCCTCACCCACCCCACTGTAGGGAGGCAGAAGGCAGCCTCTGAGACAGGCAGGCCCACCTCCCTGTTTGGCAATCGCTCATAAATCATAATTGACAAGCATAATTTTTCCCTTGAGCGGCAAGGGTGCTTTATTTAGTTGTTTCTATTTTATCTGGTTGCAGGAGATGACGGACCCCCCTCCTCACCACTTTGGCTGCTTCCCATGATCAAAAAACTCACCACCCACAAGGCTGAGATCTGAGTCGACAAGCTCCTCCTGCCCTGGGCAAAGGGCAGCCTGGGACTCCTGGAGCAGGGGGCTTGGAGGGGCCACTGCCAGGGCCTCCGAGGGTGACAACTTAGGGCGACACACCAAGTCCCCAGTGGAGAGGGATGCCAAACCCAACTTCAACCTCCCCTGCGTCGCAGCATTCCAGGACCCTACAAGAAAGCAGGCAGAAGATGCTCGGCACGGAGAGGAACTTGCTGTCCAGAGGAAGTGGACAGAGGTGGTGTTGCCTGGCCCTGAGCAGCAGCCCCCAGGTTGGGCCACCGGAGCTTCACCTTGGCCCTTTTACAAATTCCTCGGAGAAAAGGCCCAGTGGTGTCTCCACTGTCCCTTGGGGCTTAAGGCCATGATGCTGGGTCCCCATGGGACGCTCTGCAGTGGCCTGTCTCCTGGCAATGTCCCCCACAGTGGGTGTCCCTGAGGTTAGATAGATAGCAAAGTCTGAGTTGCCCCAGACCTCTAAGCCCTGAGCTGGAGCAGTCAGTCCAGCCCCAGGGCTGCTGCCGAGCAGCCTCCAGGAAATCCCCCGGCCCAGCCCCTCAGCCCTGGGCTCTGGGAAGCCTTTCTTTTCAGCCACTAAAAAAACCCCTCTCCAGTTCCCATAAATGCCTTAAGCTTTTCCCTGTTAAGGGCTCCCTCCAGCTGGGCTGTCATTGAGGACCCGCTCTGGAGCCACGCCTTTGTGAGGAAGGGGCCCCTGCACTGGGGAAGATGAAGGCAAAAATGCCTTCTCTTTCTTTCCTCCTAAGCCCCTCAAACTGGCGATGATCCACAGTTAAATCCCTTTAACAAGCTTCACTTCCTCACCACACAAGTTAAAACACTCCAAAAATAAACAAGGCCCAGGGCGGGCTTTTCCTGCAGCTCTGTGGGCCAGGCTGTGCAGGATGACCCTGCATGGACCCCTTACCTGATGAGGGGTTAAGACCCAAGATGGGATTCTGGTTTGTCCCCTCTGCCTTCAACAATGAAGTGCTCGGGCCACTCCTTTGCCTGACGCCCCTCCACAGAGCAGTGTCACTGGGCTAAGAAGCAGCTGCTCCATGGACGAGCTTGGGGCCACCTGAGCTCGAAGCCTCATCTGTCCTGGAACCCAGCTCCTCCGAGACACCACTGCTGAACAATGTGGCAACAGACCTGGCACTGCCCCGGCCTGACCATGCTGTGAATGCTAGTCATTGCAGACTTGTCCCACCCCTGCTGTGACCGCTGTGCATGCCTGAGCTCCCCAAAGCTGGGAGACAAGCCCAGGATGGAGCCTAGAAAGAAGGTGCTGCCCTGCAGGGCAAACCCAGGGAATCCCAACTCTCACCAGCCCTGAGAGCCACACATACCCCTAAACTCCTCTCTGTGTTTACAAGCTGCAGCCACTGCCAGCCCAGGCCACGCAGGGGCCACAGTGCCACGTGGAGCAGTGAGCCCCAGAGCCTTCTCAGGGTCAGGGGAGGGACTGGGAGTAAGGAGGGGTCACTGGTCATTGCCACAGCTTGCCAGGGTCCAGGCTGCCTCTGAGACTTGCCTGGGCAGTCCTTGCCTCTCCTAAGCTTGCCACCCTCCGTGGAGCCAAAAGAGGCAGAGGAACAGAGCTAAGGGCTCTCTCGCAGGTCCCAGAGCCAGGGGGAGGGCAGTACAGACCTCCACCTAGGCTGCAGGGCACTGGGGTGCCTGGGGACTCAGGCAGGGCTGGGGATTGGGATGGCCCTGTGCATCCTCTCCCCCTCCTGCACCCCACCAGGAAAGAGCTCCACCAAGAAGCCCCCTAAATCCACACAAGTGCTGTCTCCACAAAGATGTACACCCACCCATCCATCCATCTCTCCACCCACCCCAAACACTGACCAAGCGCTTGTAATGTGCAGAATTCCATTCGGAGCAGCGAGGACTCGGCAGCCACCACAGCAGGTGAAACTTGGCCCCATTATACCCAGAATGGAAGGAATCTGCTTCATGTGCTCAGAGAAAAAGCAGGAGAGACCCAGTTACTCAAGTGGTCAGGAATGGCTGCTGAAAGCCAGGGCTCCAGGATGTTTCGGCTGAATCCTAGAAGGAGGAGAACAATGAGCCTCAGGCCAAGGGGACAGCAGGGGCATGAGGTGCAGTGCCACTGTGTTCTGGGGAAAGGTGGGACAATTCCATAAAAGGTGATCAAAGGAAAGACCAATGTTCTCTCCCAAGACTGCTCCTGACCCTGCCCTGCCTCCTGTCCACCAGGGCACCCCAGTGGGCTGCAGTGGGCCCTTGGCACCATGGAACATCCCCTGTGCCTACAGAGGAGGAGCTGCTGCTTCAGCTGCAGACATTGGTTCGCTCACTATTCTAGGGACCAGAAATCTGAATTCAAGGTGTATGCAGGCTGGTTCCCTCCGAGGGTTCTGAGGGAAGGACCTGTTCCAGGTATCCCTCCTTGGCTTGGAGATGGGCATCTTCTCCTCATATCTCCACATCTTCCCCGTGTGTGTGTCTCTGTCCACATCTCCCCTCAGTGTAAGGACAGACACTGGTCCTCCTGGATCAGAGCCCTCCCTCTTCCTGATTACACCTGCATTGACCTCATGAGGTCACGTTCTTAGATGCTGAGAGCTAAGACTTCATTATATGAATGAGGAGGGAATTCAACCCATAACACACAGAGTACAGGAGAGGCTGCCTTCCCTCCACTCCCCTCCAGGGCATCACTCATTCCCTGTTTCATTCATTCCTTCACTGAGCATCTACGGGTAAGCGCGCCTGGTGCAGGGCAGAAACAGACACAGGCGGTTGTTGATTGCCATTGGTATTAGTCAGACTTCCATCGCTCTGACCAAATACCTGAGCTAACCACTGAAAAGGGGGGAAGGCTTATATTTGTTCATGGTTTCCACAGTTCCTGGCCATGGTTACTTGCCCTGTTTTCTTTAGGCCTGTGGTGAAAAGTGTGTGGTGGAAGAAACCGCTCACCTTATGGTGCTTGGGAGACAAAAACAGAAGAAGGGGCTGAGATCCTAATATCCCCTTGAGGGACTAACTTCCTTCCACTAGACCCCACGTCTTAAAGGTTCCACCAGCTCCCAACAGCACACGGGCAGAAGACCAAGGCTTCCACACATGGACCTTTGGGAGGTACAGTCAAGATCCAAACCATAACACCGTTATCTTCCCTGACAGAACCTCAAGCTCCCAAGGGGCAGGGCTGTGTCTTACTTGCCCACCACTATATTCCCAGGCTCTGGCATCAGGGAGGTGCTTAATAAATCACAGGAAGTCACAGGAAGGGAGGCCAGAGATGATCTCTGTCCTCAGGTTGCCCAGCCTTGGGGCACATACCCGCCCAAGGATAGCCATGAAAACATGTTGAGTGCTGTGGTGGAGGCAGAATAAGAACCCGAGTCCAGTGTCCTGCCTACCCAGCCTGGCCAGATTTGGGGTCCTGTTTCCAGTTGATCCCATCCTATCATCCAGCTGAGGTGTGATCGACACCCCTCCTGGAAGAGGGTGACATGGAGGGGTTTACACAGCCCTTGAATCAGCATGTGCCCACTCTCATGATTGAAGTGATTAAAAATGTGAAAAACACTCAGAGATGCCAAAGCAGGCTGTCCTTATGCTCCCAGATCCCGCTCACCAAAACTCTCAGAAGGTCACATCCAGTATGAGAACTCTTTGGGTGGATGGATGGATGGATGGATGGATGGCAGGAATCAGTGAACTGCCCCAGAACCCTGTGTAGGAGCTTTGTTTTGCCTCTTCCTTCCCCTGCTCTGTGAGCTACAGGATGAAGTCAGTAGCTTTGTCCAGCATTCCAGACCTTGCTGGTGGGACCCTGCCTCCATGGTTTGTCCTCGCTGTGCCACCCTCCATAATCCCTGCCTGACCTGGCTGGGTCGTCAGCACTGCTTCAACACACCTTCACATCCTATTCACTGCCACCCCACCACACTGGAGTCACTACTGTCCCAAGCTCCTCCCACCCTGGAAGCCTTGCTGGGCCTCTGCCTGCTGGGATCCCATGCTCTCAGAGGGTGGCGGGCCTGCTGCTGTCTTCCCTCCCTCCCCATGACGAACCAGTGGAGGGGGCCAGTGCTCCATCCTGTCCCTGTGCCCTGAGCCAGGAAGGCTCAGAAAATAGCTTAGAAAGGAAGCCTCGAAGGTTAGATTTGAAATCCACTTCCCGGAACGGACTGTCTGAGAGTGTACAGTTGTGGGAGTGAGACAGTCCTCGGGACCCCTCCTCCATTTCCCCAGCTGCAGGCCCACACCTGGGGTGGCCTAGACCAGGTATGATTCCAAACGCCTGGCCCCACACAGGTCTCATGCACACAACCAGCAAAGCCCCTGAGGGGCCAGGAGCCAGGCGGGGAGGGCAGGTGTCACCCTGAAGGTCTGTCTTCTCCCAGGGCCTGCAGGAGGCTGAGTAGCCACTCTGGTCTACAAAGCCTAAATCTTTAAGGCATCTGAAGTCCCTGAGCTGCGATGTTGCAGGAAATAAGAGTTTTTGTCTCCACACAGAGAGCACAAGGCAGCATCTTGATGTCTCCAGGCAGCAGGGAGCCCTTCTAGACTGGACAAGACACGATGCCACCTCAAGGCACATCCGAGGAGGTGCTGGGAAGGGCCTTGCAGGGCCTGCTGGCTGCTCTGTGGGTGCTCGGCTGCTCTGGCTCCTTTGGTACCCACAAGTGCCCTTGGCTGGCTGTGACCCAACTCTGGGCTCCAGGCATCTGAGCTGCTCTCTGAGTCTTCACATCAGCCAGTGGCTGCACCTGGGTCCAGGTGAAAGTCCAACCACACAGTCCAGGGCTGAGATGCAGCCATGTCGCCTCTCTCTTCAGGGTAGTCCGTCCCTCCCTTCCCAAGCCTTGTCCCAGCCTTCTTAGAGAGGGTGCATTTCCATATCACACATTCTGTGATCTTTGTGACCTTTCAGGCACATTTACTCCGGGCACGCTGGCCAAATGACAGGTCCTCCCTCCGAGACACGAGTCAATGCCCAATATCCACAAAACTCCTGATCCAACAGAGCCCGCCTGCCCCTCCCTCAGCACCTGGACTGCCTCCATCACCCACTTCCCACATCCACATCCACTTCTTCCACATGACTTTGGGCCTGGAGGCCAGAAACCAGGCCTCGGTGGCCCAAGATCTGCCCAGCCCTGGCACACAGGGAGGCCCAGGCAGGCTGGCTGGACACAGTGGCCCCCAGTTGTCTTTGCAATCACTTTCTTGTGCTCAGATCCTTGTGAAATTTTGACCAGAGGGGCCACCCTTGTCCCTCAAGGCCCAGGGTCTCACCCCAGGAGGCAGCCTGGTCCTGTGTCCCCTGCCAAGGCCCCACACAGCCTGCCAACTGGCCTCCTGGGGGTGCATTTCGGCACAATGGGCTTGGCGGGCCCTCAGCTTCCCAGGCGGATGTGATGGCAAATAGCAGGCGCTTGGCATATCTTCGGGATTTCTGTGCATAACAGAAATGTCAGGCGGATTTTAATGAAAGGCTGTGTGCTTCTGGGGATTGACAGGCCGACACAGAATCCTAATTTTCAGATGGCTTGTTCTTGGGGCGCTTGGCACCCAGGGCCAACGCTGAAGGAGGCCCCCAAGTGCTCTTGGGGGGCATGGGCCATCTCCCCCATTTGCAGGAGCAGCCACCCCATCAGCTGACAGACTCCCCTTCCAGGCTCTGGCCACCAGTGCTGAGTCGTAATTTAGAAACCAAATTATTTCTCTTCCTCACCCACAACCATTGGATGCCCGCCTTTTGCCTACACTTTGTGAAAGACATGTGGCAGAGGAAGCAGCGCCCCTCTGCTGACGTCAAGAAGGCTGCAGAGCATGGTGGCCACCTGGGTAGGTGGCAGGAGGACAGGTACCACATGGCTGGGGAGGGGTTGGGGCCAGGCAGCCCACGGTGGTTGGGGAAATCGCCCCTAAGGAAAATCCTGCTTCCTGGCTAGGTCCAGGGGTCAGGGGACCCCGACAAAAGCATCACCCTCAGCAGATGGGCCCTACCTTCATGAGTGAAATAGAAGTCAACCAGGTGGACTGGCGCATTGTGCCCAAGAGCCTGGCCTTTTATCGGGGAGGGCTGCTCAGGTGCTCAGTGACAATTCCTGGGCTAGGGTGGCTCTAGATGCTGAAGATGATGCTGAGCAAGGCAGACAGGACTGGGGTGGGCATCGGGGCCAGCTGGAGGGGTAGGGGATGCCCACCTACCCCATCTAAAGTGCAGATTTGAGTCCCTCCACATCTGTCTCCTTCCTGATGACATTATCTGATCCCCGCTCACTCGTGGGGGCTCAGAGTCTGGTTGGAGGAACACAGACCTAGATGCAATAAACCACTAAGAAAAATGAACCCAGCTGGGCATGGTGGGACAGGCCCCTATAATTCCAGCACTCTGGGAGGCTGAGGCAGGGAGATCACAAGTTCAAACTCAGCTTTTGAACAGCTCTGGGCTTAATCCCTAGTACTGAAAAAGCAAACCAAAAGAAATGGGCCATGTGAAGGAGAGCCAGAAGGTATTTATACAGGAACTAGGCAGGGCTTCTGGAGATTCCACAGTCTGCTGGCACTCAGAAGGGACCCACGACTGAGGAACCACCAAGCTCTACCCTGCCCTTCCATTGGCTCCTCACTCAGTCCCCAAGGCCTGAGTCCTGAGTCAGATCCGTGTCCCTAGCTAAGCCAGGGGCCCGAATGGGCAGTGCCCAGACACCTGCAGTCTGTAAAGCCCAATCACTGAAAGTGGAGCAGGGAGGCAGGCAGGGGATCCACACCTACTGCATGGCTCTCTCCTCCCTCAAGGCTTAGTTTCACCCACCTGCCCTGAAGACACCCAGATCTATGACTCCTCAACTCAAATACCTTTCCTCAGAGGGGCTGAACCAAAGCTTGGACCCATAGCCAGGAATCCCAAGTCTTCCCCAGAAACCTGAGCTGAGAGAGAGCCAGCTCTCCTAGGGCAGCCAAGTCTGAGAAGGCTTACTGGAGGAGGCTGGCACCACTGGGCCTCTCTAGGGGTAGGATTTGGAGGGTAGAGGGCAAGGAGCTTGGCCCACTGCAAGGACAGGGTGATGCAGGGCACAGGGCAAGGGGGCCTAGAGTCCTTGCCTGCAGGGTGGGTGAACTGGGCAGAATTTCCTTCAAGGCCAGGAGGCTGATAACATACACATGTGCCTTGAAAAGTGGCAAAGCTAGTTCTGATCAGGCCACCCACCAAGAGGGCCATGGAGACATGGAAGACAAAGGCTGGCTCTAGGTAGGGATAGTGGAGCACTGAGGGTTGGATGGAACTCTGCAAAGGACATACACGTGGCCACTGCAGGAGGGAGCTGGGCTCCGGCTACAGGGCAGGGACTTGGGACCCTGCAGCCCCGCCCCACGCCCTCTCCAGGACTCCTCTCTGGAAGCTGTCCCTGGTACTCCCCCGACATCCTCTGGGCCTCAGACTCCCTGCTACTCACCTCTTTTCTGCCCCACTCTGGCCACAGAACTTTCCTTCATTTCCTCAAGTGTCCTGGGCTCCCTCCCAGGCTGCTATGGCTGCCAGTGATGCTCCAGGACCTGTGGGCTGCCTCTGCCAGCCTTCTCTTGGCTCAGACATATCTCCTGCAGGAAAGCTGGGCCCCTGGGCCAGGTGGGCTCCCCACCATCCATTCTCACAGCGCTTGTGGGGCTCCCTTAGACCCCTCACCATTCTGGGGGGCAACATGCTTATTTGGGCTTTATGTGCTTTGTCCTGTGCCTTCCACCTCTCCATGAAGGCCTTGAGAGCACAGACCACAGCAGTTTCCAGAGAAGCCCAGGCTGGGACACAGGAAGCTTTTAGTCAATGGTTGTAAACTGAGTAAGTAAATAAATAAATGAGCAAGTCAGGCATGATTCACACCCGGCCAAGCCAGCACTAGGAGTGACCTCTGCCCATAGGTTTGTCCCAGTTACCACCAAGGGCACCTTGACTGGTGCTGGCTCAGGTCTGGCTCCGTGTCCCCAGGATGCAGCACCAGTCAGCAGAGGTTGCTTGGTTGACTGAAAGGGAGGACTGATGAGTGAACGAGCGAGCTCTCCTCCATCCCTGTCCTCTTCCCTTGGCCCCCCAAGACTGCAGGTCCCAGTGACTCAGCCCTTCAAGGGGAAGGTGCCCGAGGCAGCGTGGCAGGAAGCACACACTGAGGCTCCACACATAAGCCCAAAGAGGAGCAGAGATCAATGTACCGACTATTGACAAAACCTCTGCCTGCCGTAATGCAGATATTTCTCACGTCTTTATTGTGGTTCGTGTATGTTGATTCATAGCGGTTTTGTCAATAAAAAAAAACACCGCACAAAGTCTCACAGTAAAACTGTCACCAAAAATTATTTATTGCTGTGATAACAGCAAATTATATATTGAAGATTTGTGGAGGTGGGTAGGATGGAAGGACTGTAAGGAGACCCCGCTCAACACCTGCATCACCTGCCTGCCCCTTCCTCACCGTTCCGGGGGCTCGGGGCTCTGCCCCCAGGAATATAAGGATCTGGTTGGAAGGCAACACCGTGGGTAGAGACACTAACCCTCGCAAGCGAGAACGTGACCTGGGAACAGTGACATGGGAACCCACAGCAGGAGGGGAGCATTTTTTTCAACAGGGAAGCCAGGAAGGTGTCAAGGAAATGACAACTGGGCCACTGCCGGAAGATCAAGTGAACTCCAAATGTTCACTCTGAGAAGCTGAAGACAGCATGAGCAAAAGCTTGAAGGCAAAAAGATGTTCACCACGGTCAGAAGAGGAGGAAGCAACATGCTTCACACCCCCTGCCTGCTGTCCCGAAAGAGGGGACCCTCAAGACAAGTCCAGATCAACACGTATCTCTAGGAGTCCGTGCTTTCTTGCAGATGTGGCCATCACTGATCACTCCATCACTAACTGTTTTTATATAATTTCTTCCTTGGAAAATTTATTCCCTGGTTTTGGCACTTCATGGGCAAAGTATAAATTGTGGAGGTGGCACACACTGTAAAAGCCAGCTTTTCTTTTAAACTATAAATGTGCCAAGAGGTGGTGCAGGGGGCCGGGGGTGGGGTGAGAACCTTAGATCCCTGGTGGCCGCCGCCTGTTGTGACAGACAACAATCCGGCTCCGGCTGGAGCAGTGGGAGGGAGCGTGCTGGCCCAGGGTAAAGGGCGCACATGCAAACCAGGGGCGGGGATGGCAGGGAGCGGAGGAGGGAACAACTTCTCCAGAGCCATGCTAGCTATTTTTGGGCAATTAACAAGGAGGCAGGGATAATTCTTCTTTTTTTCCCTTGGAATGTCTGCCTGGGGGTCAGAAATTTATACTTACATCAATTGGTTGGGTAAATGGGAAAGAACGCATTTAAAAAAAAAAAAAAAGAATCAGTGGAAGATTTCTGCTCCACACTGGCAGCCCTCTGCCTGTACATCTTTCTCTTTATGCGGTTTTGTCTCAGTGATTTGAGCATGTTCTAATTTTGTCATTCAAGCCATCTGACTTTCACTGCTCTATACAAACAAAACCTAATTTAGTCGGAGATGTTTTAAGTCATAACAATGACGGATGGCTAGGGTTCAGGTGTGGTGGAATATTTAAATACCTAGTCTATATTTTTCTGATATAAAGACAGGCAGCTTTTTGTACTCTGATTAATTATGATTTTGCATTTCAGAAAAAAAAATAGCTTTTTCTATTCTACATTATTAATTGGTTATTTAATTAGGAATTCTCCAAGCTTCAGACGTTGGGAAGCTAAATCTGTGAGTGGGTTTAAAAAAAGCTGAGCGCCATCCAGTTGCCTTTTTGTATCTTATGAAGGTCACAATAAGACGTGATTGTTTGGCATAGCAGCAGTGAATTATGCCACCCAGACAAGCTTTTAACCTATGTGCCTTCACTCTGAGTGAGACACACGGGCATGTGCTCTCTTTAAACCATTCTCTATTGAAGAGGATTCAATCACCATAATGAATCTGAGGCCAGGCAGCAATCTTCTGCACTGAAAGAATTTCTAAAAGATTGTAGAATTTGTAAAACGAACAGCTCGCAGACTAAATGGCTGTGTGGGTGAATCAATTATTGCAAGGCCCCGAGTAGTCATAATATTTAGTACATATCATAGAGTGTTTCAGGTACAATAAGATATGCTCATTTTTCCCCGTTCCTGCTGGAAGTGGTACCAAATGCCTGCAAACAAGCTCCGCCGATCTGCAGCGCCCGGCGGAGCTGGGTCAAGTTGAACGCCAGGATGCACACATCCCCGCCGGGGCGTGGGTACCCGCAGGGTGAAGCGAACTGTGCTCCTGGGAGGAAACGGGGAGCCGAGGAGTCTCCCCCAGCCTCCCCACAATCCCATCAAAACCACCTCCCAGACCCATGGAGTCGCTAAGTTGCCAGCTCTCTTTTTTTAGAGCCTGGTTTTGAACCGTTTCCTTATTAATACAATAATTATTTTTCTCTGACAGCACCATTTATAACCATCTACTCTGTGTCCAACTAGCCCTGTTTTCATTAATCAATGGGCATGGAGACGACTGTCATCACCTCTGTGGATTATGACTTATCGGCCTCATGCAGGCTCCTCTCCGCCGGACCGCAAATCAGGTGAAGACGGGCCTTCTTGCCTGCCTGGTGGGAAGCCTCTCACACGTAGGCCTGGGTACTGGCTAAAGACCTTGACTGGAGGGAGGAGCATCCGGGAAATCCCAGGAAACTCAGAAAGACTGCTTCCACAGTGCTTTAAAAGATGCAAAACAACTGTTGGTGGGAATCTGAATTAGTACAGCCTTTGAGGAGGACAGTATGGAGGCACCTCAAAAAACTGAAAATATAACTATCATATGATTCAGCCGTTCCGCTGCTGGGTAGGTGTCAAAAAGAAATAAAATCGGTATGTCAAAAAGATACCTGTATTCCTATGTTTACTGTTGCATTCTTCATCGTAGGCAGGATATGGAATCAATGTGTTCATTGATGGAAAAATGGATAAAGAGAAGTGGAATATTATTCAGTCACAAAAAATGAAACCCTGTCATTTATGGCAATATGGATGGAACTGGAGGACATTATATTAAGTGAAATGAGGCTGGAACAGAAAGACAAATGTCGGATATTCTTATTCACATGTGGAAGCTTAAAAAGTTGTTTTAATAGAAGAAGAGAGCAGCATAGTGGTCACCAGAGTCTGTGAAGGAAGAGGGAGAGGTGATATAGGGATGTCAGTTATAGAAGGTACCAAATATACAGTTCAGTAGGAGGAAGAAGTTCTAGTGTCCTACAGGATAGTAGGGTGATTCCAGTGTACGACAATGTGTTTTAGACTTTATAAAGATCTAGAAGAAGAGAGTTTCAAAGTTTGCCAACACAAAAAAATTAAGGAGATGGATACGCTAATTACCCTGATTTGATCATTACAATTGTATTCACATATCAAATTATCACATTGCTCCCTACAAATAGGCATAATTATTATGTCAATTAAAAATAAATTTAAAAGTTGTAATATAGGCAGTGCCCATTTCCCTCAAGTATTATGAGGAAGGATGGATAGAATCTAAGAGGAACCTGAAAAGAATCATGCTATCACCAGAGCAAATGTCACTGGAGAAGACCAAGGGGCCAAGGTGGCACTGAAGATGGATATTGCAGGCCAGGGATTTAGCTCAGTGGCCCCGCACCTGCCTCGCAAGTGCAGGTCATGAGTTCGATCCCCAATACAAACAACAACTACAATAACAACAAAAAGATGGCTATTGCAAGGACAGGGACTGAGGCCAAGCCTTATGTTGGGTACTCCTAGAAGGAAGCTGGGAGCCCCTTGAAGTCCCTGTAATGCAATGTCCCAGATGCTTCTTAGCACTGTATTCTGCCATGGAAGGGAACACACCATACCCAGTATTCCAGTTTCTCAAAGCCCCAGACATGGCATTGTTCACTGTCTCCTTAACTTATGTTCCCAGGATGACTCTCCCCACTTTGAGGCTCATGAAGCCACAGCTGCATCTTCAGAAGGTGGAAATATCTGTTCTATGATGATCTTCAGCCTGGCTTCAGCCCTGTGACTGCTCATTTGTCATAATGTGAGCAGCTCTCCATTCTCACTTGGTAAGGAGATAAAAAGAAATGCCATGCAAATCTTTCCACCTCTGACACTCACCTTTGCGCACCTTTGCTGCCAGACAACAGAGAGGTTAAGTCTTTCCTGAAGCCTCAAGGTAGTTGGTAGTAGAGTCAAGATTCAAGTATGAATCCTGGGGTCCCCTCCCTTCTCCACACAGGGCATCGCCTGGCTGGGTACTTCTCTCTTAATCAATTCCTTCTGGACCACCCAGGGCACCCATGACTCATCCCCAGAGAAGCAAAGATGCTGTTTTCCGAAATGAGTTCAGAGCATAGCTCCTTCACCACCTTGTTCAGGCAGCAGCAAATACCACCCATTCCCCAAACATCCTCCCAGCCAAGCCCTCAATGGCCTCATTCTAATACTCAGCTGAGAAAGAGAAAAATAGAAGTAGCTTAGAGAGTTACATGCCTATAAGATCTACTTGACTGGAGAATATCAAGTACCTGAGAACAAATTTAACAAAATATGCTTCTAATCTCTACAAGGAAATCTCTACCCAAAGAAATCTTAACTAAATGGGTAGATATACTATATTCATGGAAAGGAAAGTTGACCATTGATCTATTCTCCCCAGATGGATCTATTTATTCAATGTTATTTCATTCAAAATTCCAATAGAAATTTTTAAGAAACTTGTTAAATAATATGGGATAATAATGAAGGAAGAACAGCCAGGACATTTCTGAAGATGAAAAGTAGCAAGGAAGCACTTACCCTATCATATGCCATGACTTTGTGTGAATGTATAGTAAAAGATGGTGAGGTATTAACACAGAGAAAAATAACCAGAAAAATAGAGGGCCCAGAAATAAAACCTCACAAAAAGTATATGGTATTGGGTATAGGACAAAATTTATGTGTCAGATCAGTTGAGGGGATAAAATCTCACTGCTGAATAAGTGAAGTTTAAAAATGATTAGCCATCTTGGAAAAGGAAAAACTGTATCTTATTTTGTGTTGACAAACCAAATCCAGATGGATTAAAGACTTAAATGTTAAAAGCAAAACTCTCAGTGAGCATAGTGGAACACGCCTATAACCCAGCACTCTGGGGATCTGAGGCAGAAAGATCACAAGTTTGAGTCCAGCCTGGGCAACTTGGCCACTTAGTGAGACCCTGTCTTAAAATAAAAAAAATTTAAAAAGGGGTTGTGATGTAGCTTAGTGTGAAGGCCCTAAGCTCAATCCCCAGTTGCTGGGAAACAAAATAAAACAAAACCTTCTAAACATCTTAGTGCAAAATATATATAATAGATCATGGGGTAGGAATAGATTTCTTTAAACAACTATCAGTAATTACAAAAAAAGATTAATATATTTGACCAGGTTAAAATTAGCTTTCTATTTATCAAAAGCTTTCTATTTATAAAAAGGCATGTCTTGCCGTATTTGTAACAGACCAAACTAACAAAAAATTAATATCAATCATATATTGAAAGAGTTGAGATGTGCTCAGTGGTAGAGCATCTGTCTAGCATACTCAAGGTCCTGGGTTTTATTCCCAGCAACAGACACACACACATACACACACAAACACACACACACACAAACACACACACACACAAACACACACACACTGAACAACACATCCGTGTTGGACAGCATAAGCAGTTCAACATAGGAAAAAGGCCAAGGGACATAAATAGGCATTTCACAGAAAAATAAACAATAGGACTAATATGTTTATAATTAAGAGAAAATCAGTATCACTAGTGATCAGAAAAATGCAATCAATATCAATAATGAGATCATTTATACTTATTGAATTAATATATGCTAACAGTCTAATAATACCAAATGTTGGAGAGGATATGGTTCTACATAACCACTTATGTGTCATTGTACAAGCAACTACTTTATAAAAACAGTTTGGAGTTATCTCTTAAGGTTGAATAGTCACAGCAATTCTCGTTCTAGGTATATGCAACCAAGATGCAAAACTGCACAAATATTAGAGGAGAAAGGTTCAAGATTGTTCCTAACAGCACTGTTTACAACAGTGTCCCGGAAATAACCCAAATGCTCAAGCACAGAAGAGCAAGCAATTTCTATTTTCACCCAGTGAAACACAATGGACAGGAACTGAACATATAACCCAACCATGGCCAGAAGCAACAATATAGAAGGTTCTCAGCAAGAGTAAGACACAAAAGATCATATACAGGATGGTACCATCTTAAAAACAACTAAACAAAAATATATGCTTATAGGAATACAATGTAGACACAATACAATATATCAAAGGAAAGCAAAAGATTGAACAGAGACTTAAGAAGATGGTTACTTTAGGTGAGAGAGATGGGGATATAAGGTGGTGAGAAAACTATAAATTATTAAGTTCTTAGTCTGTGTTTTGAGTGGTGGGTTCATGTGATCAATATCTTTTTTTGTAGTTTAATTCCTGGGTTGATGCTTGTAAATTGTTTATGGCAAGTAGCTTTACTGCTAATATTTAGAACCCTTAGGAAATGACTACTCAGTAGGAAATGACTACTTCCATGTATAGCTGGCTTTTGGGTTTTGAGTCTGTTGCAAGATCCTACCTCTTCAATTTATTTGGGATGAGAAGTTGCTGCCTATTTGGCCTAGCCCCTGGTTCTTTGACACTGCCCTATAGTATTTTTTAAGGCCCTTAGGCTAAGAACAACTAATTAGAGTAATTATGTCACTTGGCTAAAGTAGAACAATCAGCAATAACAATAGCATCAAACACAGCTTAGAAAATGACAAACTGTGGTAACTGTTAATTTGCTACCTTTAACTGTATGAACAATATTTGTGGTTCTATAACAAAATCTAAAACAAACCAGAAAATTGTATACAGTAAATTTGGCCTCAGTATAGTGATTTTACCCTCAGAGGAGAAAATTTAAAATGGCTTCAGGGGAGAAAATAGAGAAATAGAAGAAAAGAAATAGATTAGAAGCAAAGTTGGAGGGCAAAGGAAGATTATACAAACTTTGAGAAACTGGTGAAGAAGACAGAAGGGAAAGAGAGAAGGAAGAAATAAAAACAAGAACAGAACAGAACAACAACATAAAAACTAGAAACAATGTTCACACTTACATAAAAATAAGGACAATCAAGAAAAAAATAGCACAACACAATAAAAACAAGGAAAATAAGAAAAAAAATTCACTTCAAGGTGTGTTTCTACTCTCATTGGTAGACAGAGGGGCCAGACAGAGTCCAAGTCTGTGTTGATTAATCTCAGGAAGCCAGCTGTAGATTTACAGTGGGATAGTGGATAATCCCAGCAAGCCTACACCTTTAATTCTGAAGCTCAGGCTGATTTCTGGCTGTGAGGCTGGAACCTATTTTGTTCACCCTGTAACACTCTATGTGCCTCCTGCTGGCTTGAATTTGGCTCCTTGAGCTCCTGCTGACTTTAACTGGGTTCCACCTCACCCTAATGGATCCAGCCTGCAGCTGCTCTGAGTTCCTCTCTCCAAGATGGCTGCCAATCACCCTCTCCTGGGGGACGTGTGAACCTGACAGCCACTGCAGTCCACTGAATCCACTGCTCCATTACACTGGTGCCTTTCTCCAAGGAGGTATCTATGGTCGCCAGTAGTCACTGTGAGTCTGCATGTTCATGCTTCCCTTCTCATGCATTAAAGTCACAGCTCAGGGAGAAAATGCCACTTGTCTCTTTCTTCTTCTTCATTGAAGTCTATCTCTTTGCTTTCCCTATGGGCTTCAATTCTTACTTCAGATCCTTGCTGGGTTCCGGGGACCCACTTCCCTCCTTCTCTTCCTCATGTTGCTATATTGCAGTGTCTGGACACCAAATCTTGGAGAGGCTGTTTCTCTGCTGTTCACCACTCCACCATCTTCCTGGAAGTCCAACAATATCATTTAAGCAATTACACTACATATGAACTGTTCATGAGGCCAGGATAAGTATGAGGACCAAGGGTTATCATAAATCTAATCATGTACTTAGGTCTGACTTTCAAAAATGCATGTGCTTTAACCTAGCAAGTTCACAGTTAGGAACAAGCCCAAGAAAAATCCTCAGAGATGTGTGCAAAGAATCAGGTACAAAGCTGTTTAGGACCCAATTGTTTCTAATAGTAGAGAACTAGAGAGAATGCTCATGTCCAACAATAGAGGAGTGACCTAAAAAAGCATAACGTACGATCATGTGATGGGATATTAAAGAAGTTTCTGTTTTATGCATATGAAAACTAGGGAAAGGAAATAGACATGAAATACAACAGAAAAACTACAATTCTGACGGCATAGTGAGGTTTGTAGTGAGTTTTTGCTTTTTTCATCCTTCCTGACATATATGATTAGGTTATTTTATATTTTTAAAAGATGAATTTAAAAGACTAGAAAAGAAACCATAGCACAGCTGAGGTACGAAGAGGACTAGTTCCTATAAACTAAGAGCCTCTTTTTCACATATTGAAAGGACTACTGCCTCAAATACCCAAGGAGAACTTTCATTATTTTAATTTTTCATATTTTACTTATCAAAAAGTCTGTGTTTATTGTAGGAACTTGGGCCACAGAGAAATCTTTAAATAAACACCTCAGAATCCCTCCACCCAACAGCAACTTTCTTCCTTCTAGTACTTTTCTCCAAAGTAGAAGCAAGTGTTGTAGGACCCCTGCTAAGCTAATCACAGTCACTGAGTTGGTTAACAGTACATTTCAACTTGACTAGTTTCTGATGCCCAGTTATTGGTCAAACTCCAGTCTAGAGGTTGCTTTGAAGGTACTTTCTAGATGTGATGGATACTTAAGTTAGTAGATTTTGAGTAAAGCGATTACTCACCACCGTGTCGGTGAGCCTCACTCAGTCAGGTGAAGGCCTTAAGAGAAATGACTGAGCCTCCTAAGGAAAAAAGAATTTTGCCTCTAAACTGCATTCAGACTTGAACTGTTGCATCAGTTCTTTCCCAGATCTCCAGCCTGCTGGGCTGACCCACACATTTAGGGCTTGTCAACTGCCACGAATGAGCGAGCTAATTCCTTAAAATCTCTCTCTCTCTGTCTCTCTCTCTCTCTCTCTCCCTCCCTCCCCCTCCCCCCCCATAGGTGTACATGTCTCCATCCTATTGCTTCTTTCTCTGGAGAACTCTAATATATAACTAATACAATTACATGTATTTGCATTTAGATAACATTTATAAAATAGAGTATTCTATTTTATATAAAACATTCTGTTTTCACCTAACATTGAATACATCGTAAGCAGTAGCAGTATTATTTCAAAAGTCTTTAAAAACCTTTTTAATTATCACATATTTATCTAATAATTTATTCTTAGCCAGTTCCTTATTGTCAGACACTTGGATTTGCCCCAATTTTTCACTTTTGTAAGTAATGAGACAATTAACAGATTAGGAACATAATCTTTATGTCTCTGGTTCCTATTTTTTTTTTTTTTTTTCTTTTTCATGTAGCAGAGGATTCTAAAACCAGTTTGCTTGGCCTTGGGTTGCATCGTCCCACGTGGTCACAGTGCATTGACCAAGTTCCTTCCAAGAGTTTTCGCAGGCACTGTGCTCCAGGGCTCCTCCGAGGTCCACACTGGTCTGCCCTGCCCTCGAGTCCCACCCATGTGGCTGCTGCCCCTGCCCTGGCCTGGCTCCTGAGCTGAGCCCTCTGTTGCCACAGCCTGCCTATCCCCTTCCCTTTCTCAACAAGTCCTGCCCCAGCTGCGTCCCCACCGCAACCCCGTTTCCAGCACCCCTCTCCTGGTTCTCTGTCCCCCACTGGCCTGCACAGGCATCACTGCCATCTGCTCTCCAAGGCCCAAACGCCTCCCATCCACAGTGAAGGGGCTGTGACTTCCATTTCCCGTAGGTCCTTCCTTGCACTCTGGATGTCTCAGGGCCAAGGCTTCTCCACCAGGCCCTTACAAGAAGAGGATCCCAAGAGTCAAAGGAGCTCTAGGGAGCCCAGATCAGAAACAGCGAAGTGGTGGGGCCCCTTCCTGGCTTCTTCCCAGGGAAGGGGCATTTTCTGAAGGTCTCTCTGGTCTGCACTTTTCTGGGCCCCCTGGTGTCACTGAGTCCCTCTGTGAACCTTCCCACACTTGCTTCTCCATCTGAATGGGCCTCAGGTCACCAGGCCACATAGTGAGGGATGACCCTCACGTGTTCCATGTCCCATGACAATCTTTCAGCAAATTCCATCAGTTCTGGCCTGCACACTTGTCCCTCTCACTGTGTCTCCAGGGTGGCCATCATCTCCAATCTGAGAGGTTGTAATAAACTTCCACTGTTCTCCCTGCTTCCACCTTGGGCTCCCACCATCAATTCCAAGGAGAGCAGCCCTCTTGGTTTTGAGAGCCAGATGGGTCACTGTCCTGTTCTGAACCCCTCTGCAGCTACCAAAGCCTCCATTCACACCAGACCTCCCTGCCTTGGGCCCCAACCTCTCAGAACACTCCCCAGGCTCCTGCCCAGGGACTCAACGCTGGCAGAGGCCCCTTCCCAGCTCTCTATGACTCACTCCTTTGTAGCTTTTGGGTCTGGATCACCATTGCCTCCTGCAAGGTTTTCTTGACCCCACCTCCACCCAGTGATCCCACTGCCCACTTTATATGTATGTTGTTTTCATGAAGGCAGTGTCCAGATCCACCTACCAGTGTCTACCACGTAATAAGCACCCAGTAGACTTTTGAATGAATAAATGTTTCTTCCTCAAACTCACTGTTAGAAATCCAAGCCTCAGAAGCAATGGTCCCTCTTCCAGGACAGGAAGGCACCTGGGCAGGATCCTGGCTCTCAAAAGGTCCCCTCCCTGCAGAACATGAAGATGTCTGCATGCGGGAGCTACATGGAGGATGGAGGAACATCGGGGTATCGGGGCACTGCAGCTGCAGGAAGGTGGCAGAGGCAGCGGCACACACACCGGATGATAAATAGTACATGACCTTCTCCAGACAGTCTCACTCCCTCCAGGCTTGCCCCTTCTTCTCACATTTTCTGAACTTAACAATGAGGTATGCACTGCGCAGCAGGTGCACCCAGCCTTTGTCTATTACATGGGTCAGGGTGGGAAGGGGCCTGGGACATTCTGGTTTGGGAATCACTGGGACTGGCAGCCAGCCCCCAGCAGGGACTAAGGCTGCACTGGCCCAGCACTTACTTGGGCAGTTAATGGGGGAGAGAGAAGACAGAGATGAGGAGGGCAGGAAGAGGAGAAGTAGGAGGAAGAGGAGAAAAAGGGAGAAGAAAAGGAGGAAGAAGATAAGAGAGAGGAGGAAGGAAAAGAGGATACAGAATAGGAAAAAGCCAAGAAAGAGGATAAGAAGGAAGGGAGGAGGAGGAGATGAGCATGCACTGTGCACTGGGCAGGATGCTCAAGTTTGGACGGACTGGGAGGAAAGGAGGCCCATGAGCAGCTGTGGGCAGCATGGGAACACGGCTCACAATGTTGAGCCCCTCCAGCCACCAAATACCACCACTCTACCCAGGCAGCCCACAGTTTCCCTTCTTGCTTGTCCTCAAATGCTGATGTGAAGGCAGAAGACATTGGGACCTTGGAATCCCTGTCCTGTCCTGAGCTGCCCTTTATTTGCAGGTCCTCTGGGCCTTCAGCTCACCAGGCCTCTAGTCCCATCAAGAGGATAGGGATGGGACAGAAAGGGGTAAGGTCACTTGGTTGAGAACCTGGACCAAAGCAAATTTCCTTAAGGACAAAGGAAATGTGTTCTCACCCCTTCCAGAAAAAAAGGGGTGGGGGCATTTATCATTCTCCCACTTAAGCACTTCCACATCCAGTATCTCAACACAGCCACAAGAGACACTAAACTGATTTTTGCAAAGTGGTAAATGACTGAGAGAAATAAGATAATTTGTCCAAGAGTTGGTCAGAGAGGAAGAGGCAGAGGTAGGATGTGGCACTAGACTTTGGGCCCCTAAGCCTGCCCCTGGCCCTGTACCAAGGGGACATGTCGTGGATGATCACTGCAAGCAGGGTCTGACCAGAAGCTCTCAATGCCCAGTGGAGGAGCTAGACCATGTTCCAAAATGCAAGACTTCCCTAAATTGTCCCTTCATGTTCCTGCTGAGAGCACCAAAGGTGCAGGTGGAAAAAGAACTTCCCACATGGGCATGTAAATGAGGCTCCACCAAAGAACACAGACAAGGTAACTTTATTTTCCCCTCCAGTGCTGGGATTCAAATCCAGGGCTTTGTGCACACTACGTAAGTGCTCTACCACTGAGCTACATTCCCAGCTGTGAGATAATCTTTTCTATGGCAGTCACCAGCCAGCAGCTCAGGTGCTCCCTTCTTGAGACTTTCTCTAAGCACTGGTTCCCTAGAATTTCGATGCAGAAGAAGGGAACATTTTCCCCTGAGAAATTCCTAACATGTTTCCATTGCAAGCTTGTGCCATTCGTCCCCGTTGCAGTGAGGTCCCCGACCCACCCCCCCCACCCCGCATATGTACATTATATACATTTGTTTATATGGAGTGATGGTGCTCCCTTGATTGCACCGCAGTGCAGCCTGCTGATGAGGTTTGCTGTTGACATTTCAACATTAGCTGGCTTTTGTCAATTGTGGCAGCCTAAGAAATTCTATCTTAAGGGTTGCTCTTTATTAAATTTGCAAGATACAAAACTGTGACTGACAAATAGTCTCTTTTCCTTTTGCAAATGCATAAATAACGGTCAGCAACTCTAAAGCAATTAAAATGTGCTCTAAATTTAAACAAGAACGTAATCGCCAAAGAGTTTTTACAAGAACTGGGGTTCCGACATTTGGCTGAATGAAACATCTTCTTGATATTTTTCAACAGTTACCAACATGTGGATCTTTGGGGGGCTGGAATGGGGGAAAAGGCGCGGCAGGGGAGAAAGCAGAGGAAAGAACATTTACATGAGCCTCCTTGTTCTAGGCTTTACCAAACTTTGCCACAGAATCTTCTATGCAACTCTTTTATGTGCTATCGGTGACATAATTCCTATTTTTTCACCAGCCATTATATATGATAAATAAAACAATGCTCTGAAAACACTGAGATCTCTCATCAATGTCATTGTGAAAAGGGCCCAGATAAATGAGTCCTGGAATCACAGGCAGATGACATGGCTGGCCATGTATCATCTTCTGTGTATTGAACGTAGTCTTTGTAAAGATAGAGCGGTAATAAAGAGTGGTATTGTGTGCTCTGAAAGGCTGTGTGGGTCTGTGCATGACTAATCTGTCTTTCTGCATTATTTTATTCAATCTTCTCTGACTTTATGCCTTTGACATTTTTGCTACACTCAGTAAATTTGAGTGAATAGGCAATTTTAAAGAATTTTTATAGGGCTTCAGAGAAGTCATATGCAGACTGTATCTTTGTTCAAATTTAACAGTTTAAATATTTCCTTTGTCTAGGGTGCAGAGTAATCTTTAGACAAAAAAAAATGAAAGAATGCTTTAACCTTAAGATTTTAACAATGTTTCCCTGAAACAGTTCAATTATTTAAAGAAAAAACAGAAGAGCAGGTTTATAATGGAGGAGCTGCCCAACTTTTTTATCATTATTATAATCAGAAGACCAGCTATCCTGAAGATTAAGACATTTTTCTCTCTCCAGATTCCAGAGTTGCCAATGATGAAAAGGGATGATTTTTAATCCAGAGTTCACAATAGTCTCATCTGACTGTCACCCACTTTTTCTGACTTTGTATTGCTAGCATACTTGTCTATAAGTAATGATTTCATTGCATGTCTTTAATTTGCTGTATATCATGTTATCATTCATTATCTAATCTGTGACATTAGTTTTGCTAAGCACTGCACTTTAAATAATTTATATTATGGAGAGGTATGCAATATGAAAATAAAAATTCATTTATTTTGCTACATTAGGCAGAAGCCCCACGTGAAGGATATTCAGATTGCTACATTTAGGAGACTCAGTCCATTCCATTTTAGATTGTTTAATTATTTGGAGAAAAACTTGAATGACTTGATAAAACTGTCTGGGCTAGCAGGTGCTAGCCTCAAAGTTTCAGCTTATAAAGACTTTTTAAAAGATTATTAAACTATTTAAAGTGAACCTAAACTTTAGATGACCCCAATCTGATGGATTTACAAGCCAATTACATTTTACAGTATCTATATCAAAAACACAGTCCATGTATTTTATCTTTTTATGAATCACTTCATAAGCCCACATCTACCAGGGTGGCTGGAAACTTATGCTTAGTACCTCTTAGGTATTTTCCAGAAACTAGACCACAGGATTCCTTCAGGTGGGAAATTTTGGATAACTAGGGACCAGCAGGCCTCTGTCACATGTGGCTGGATACTGGGGCCCGTTCTGGAACAGAAGAGTCAAGTCAGCGATGGCAAGTGACTCTCCTCTAGGCATCCAGGGAAGGCAAAGAGTGTGGAGGTGTTAGCACTGGCCTCTTGCGAGACCAAATCCACCCACTTGTATCCTCCCTGCATCTGTCACCTGGCTGCAGGCTCATCACCACTATGCACGGCAGGACTTAGGGCAGTGCAGGGGACAGTTGTATACCAGTTATCCCGGGGGTGGGGGGGTGGGAGGGAGTTGCTGTTGACAGACAGCAGGGAAGGGCTGCGATGAGGCCAGAACATCAGGCTTTAACATTCTCTCTCTCAGAAAGCAGGAGCTTGCATGAACTGTAAGATGCGCCAAAGTCTAGTCATGGTTCACATACCAGGAAATCATGGGTCATATGCAGCTCTGCAGGTGTCCCCATCATGACTGCCAACCAGGAGACAGCCTACACGTTGCTGAGAACTCATGGAAATGAATACATAGGTCCGATGTGAGATACAGAACATTTCTGTAATCGTCTAGCAGAGAATGAGATCTGGATGTATCATGTCTGAGTTTCTGACTTCTGCCTTGTAAATGGATAAACATTTCACATCTCCATGTAAGACTGAAACATGAATCCCCTATCTTTTTTCATAGCAGACACAAACAAATACTACTTTTTATCACTGCAAAGCACTTGATGTAAGTTCATTAAAATGAAAGATTAGAGAGCCCCAAAATGTAAGATAATATGATTCATGTATAGATTCCTGATAACAGATGAGGTTTCTATTATTTTCCTACCACATAAAGGACTAATCCAGCTCCTGCAGGAAGTTACCTTCCTCTTTATGAGCCATTTTCTAAAACCAAGTAAACAACAAACATGTCCATGATTATCTATGGCAGTTCCCCATTGATTTATTTGACGCAGATCCTAAGGAGAGATCTAATGTCAAGTCTGCCTCTGTGCATTTTTATTAAATAACAAAACTTTAAAAGACAAAATTATCTATCTCCAAAATAATCAAAAATAAAAGGTGCTGCAACTTGAAGTGATCTTACCCATGTCACCAAGCAAGATGTAGGATTTGCATTTTTAGAACCCTGGTCCTTAACAGGGAAGCAGTGGAGAGGCCCTCTTGCCGGTATGCTTTTTAAGCCCAGCCTGAGCTCTCTATGCTTGAGAGCATCTTATGATGCTGTAACTAACCTCAAACCTGGAGCAGCAGGGGGGCAACAAACCTCAGAATACAGCAATGTCATGCTTTACAGGCGCTCTCAGCAACAGCATGAATGAGGGGGGAAATCGGTTGCCTAGGAAACCCTCCAGTCCTGGTAATTATTACTGTAACTGACTGCACACCCCACCTATAACAGAAATGAATAATAATTTATAATCGCTGACTGGCAGCTTTCTGTCTGTGCCTCTGCTCACCACTGCTACCTACTGGCATGCAAAATTAGCTACAAGCAAACAGTGGGCATGCAGGGGAGAAAAACCACCAGCAAAAAGAATGTTGGAAGAAAATCTGCCCCCATCCTTTTCCACCAGGTTCTGAATATAGTTCACGTAAATTGCTGCCCGATCAATACAGCAAAAATGAAAAGTGCTTTGTGTTCGTCTACACAACGGGGGTTGAACAATCTAATGGAAGTTGGTCATCTCAATTAAAAGCAATTTCATATTGTGACATGAGCTAGACCAAAAAAAGGTACTTAATAAGGTTAGCAGAAGCTAAATAACAGTATATATCTTAATGACCCCAAATATACGGCTCACAAGCTATTTAATAGTATAGAATTTGATTCTAAGCAAAACCGCTATAAATAAAATCCTATCTGGTAGTTTTGATCAATTAAACTACATAATTAACAAAGATGGTCCATTTATCTTAGGTTGTCTAATTTGCAGTACAGTGTTAAAGTACCTCTACTGGAAGACTAGTTTGTTTAGAAATTAGAACATTCATAGTGATTTACTGGATTTGATTTAAAAGACACAGCAGGAGTTGGCAAAATTCACATATCATGGGGTTAATGTGGGTTAGAATGTAGCTATTTGTAATACAAAAATATTGCATACCAAATACACACATCTGATTTCTTTTAATCCTAGTTCATCTTTTTTGCAGAAGTCGTTCATTTGCTAAAATAACAAAACAGCTGCATTTGTCACGATTAAGAGCCAGAAACCTTCCATTTTCAATTTCCAAAGCAAGAGAAGGCAGCATGGCTAACAGATCAAGCACTGGTTACTGAAAAGCTGTCGGCTGGCTGACAGCTTCTGTGGCTCCATCTGGAGGATGGGTATTTCCGCTGACGTCAGCCAGTGCTGGTCTATAGCCGCCATACATTCAGACCCCATGATTCATAGTCCTGTATGGTCAGGACATGTCACAGTGGTAAGAGTTCTGTAAGTTCAAGTGGAAAGGTCATTGAAGCTAGGTTACATATCCTGAAGAAGTAAGCAGTGAAACACTCAGCTCTTCCACCGGGTGCTCCATGCCGAGCCCCTCATAAACCTGAAATCCTTCCGTGTTCCCAAGAGCTACTGACCTGAGGGAAAGCTGACTAGTCGAGCTGACACTAACCACCATGGACTTTCCTATCCCAAGTGCTACTTGATTACATTATAACATAAAAAGTAATCTTCCAAAAATGTTGTTTTAAAACCAATCTAATATTGTAATAATTACAGATTTTTTTCTTATATTTTCTACCCCTTGATTAATTCCAGGGATAGTTATTAAATACTTACCACTTTGCTTTTCAGATATCAACTGATTTCCAGAAGTTTTTCAGATTCTTCAGGGGCTTTTGCATAATTTTAACACTGACACTGGCCTTTTTATTAAAGGACCCACGGACAACAGGCTTGGGACTATGCGGCAACTACACACAAGACACACATAAGTCTAAGTAGGGAGACAGCAGAACACAGAACCCAAGAGCCCAAGCTTTGTAGAAAGCCCACATAGGTCAGATCAGGCTCCACATTTTCAAATGCATTGAAGTTTCAAGCAAGTATTTGCAAATTTCACTTTTCTGAAGAGGTTCTGAGTGCTGCTCCTTGGTTACACCTCAATTAGCTCCTAACAAGTGCTCCTTGAAAGATTTCCAATAACTGTAAAAAAATTAAACTTACTCTTTCAGCCTCTATGACAAGTGGATCAAGCCTATATACTTTTTGAGAATGGCAAAGGCTTCCCCCTAAAGCATACACACACAAAAAAAGTTGATTACAATGTTCACCAATTGAACCATTCCTCCCTTGTGAATAAAAATCATCACCAAATCATCTGACAGCCCACTCTTCCCTTCTGTTTAGCTTTCAGGAACTCCAACATATACTCTGGCGAAAATAACTTGGAGCCCAAGAAAATATTTTTAGTCTCCAAACACTCATGTTACTAATAATAAATTTATTACTTGAACAAACTAAAACCCCTGTGTAAGTTCTAATATCATTAGCTTTGTCCCCAGTACTGATGCTTCCTTCCTAGAAATCCTATTGATCTCTAATTCCACCGAGTCCCTCTTCTGATGTGAAGCGGTTGCCAATTCTCTAACCTCAAAGAAGACTCTGAGACTCCAAGTTTGAACTCTCCCTATCTCCAGCAGCACTTCTGATGTTCTCCTTTGACCTATCCACTTGACCTACCTGTACCAATAAAGAATGATAAACTACCTGAACAGAGAAAATGCTCATGAATACCATAGACAATAGACTCTGCCAGCCCTCCTACTATCAAGCCTCTAAAAAATGCTGGATAAAATGTAAACAAGTAACTTCTCAAACCTAGAGCCTCACTTGCAAGAAAATAACAGAAACCATCATTGGCTTAAAAAAAGGTGGTGGGGGGCAGCTAAAACCACTGGCAACAAGTTAGAGCTGTCAGCCTGGGACATAACCAAGAGTTTCACATTTAAAAGCTGCAAAACATAGGAAGCAAGTCCTTGGGCTCAACAAAGGAGTTAGAACTAAGATGATTACACACAAAGGCTGCCAGAGTGAAAGGTTGGGAGAAACTTCCCCACTATCAAAAACCACCAAGGAAAATGGCTTGGATGTGCCTAAGCCTAAGTAGGACAGGTTGTGGTGGAGTTTCCCCTGGGGATGTATAGCTGTGGACCACCCTTCTCCTGGGTCCAGATGGGAGAAACAGCAAGCCATGAAATTAACTGAGAAGCTCCAAGCAATGAGCTTAACATAGACACCCTGCCAAGAGCTCCTCAGTCTAGTCTTGAAGGAGTAAGTGGTGCAGAACTTGCTTTCTCATATAAATCCTGGAAACTGGACAAGATATATATTAGCTTTCAGACACTTAGACAATAGGTAGTACAGACTGAGATCACTACCAAAAGGAAGCAAATGAGGTGAGTCATAATCACACTGGCTTTCTCTTGAGAGACATTTTTTTGGACCACAGCACGGGGAAACGGAATCTAAGCAAAATAAGCAGGGGTTTACAGTGGAAAAGCCAACCAGACACCAATTTAACAAAGTGATCAGAATTAACATCTTGATATGATGTGCAGAGAAAGGCATTTCACTTCTACGGTATTTTCTCCCAAATTCAGAACTCCACGCTAATCCTAACAAAATATTGGGTGAACCCAAATTAAGGGTTATTCTATAAAATTCCCAGGTCAAACTCCTCAAAAATACAAAAGTCATGAAAAAACAAGGGGAGAAATTGTCAAAGACAGGATGAGACTAAGAAAACATGACCACTAAATGCAATAGGTACCTGAGAAAAGGACATCGGTGGAAGAACTGGTGAAATTCAAATGAAGTCTATAGCTTAGTTAATATTATTATACTGCATTAATTTCTTAGTTTTGACAAATATACCTTGCTAAGGTAACATTAATTATAGAGACACTAAAATTAGGCAAAGAATGTACGAGAGGCTCTCTGTCCTTTGAAACTTTCCTGTAAATGAAGTTTTATTCCAAAATAAAAAGATTAATAAAAAATTCTGACACCAAATTTAAAAATTACTCAATAGGAACATAAGCACCAAATTGTGAAGGAATAGCCAGAAGGAAAATCAGTCCGTGGGGATAGATGTAAAAATGACAGGAAGGATAGAATTAGAAGATGAGGACTTTAAGACAGTAGTTATGAATAGGCTTAAAATTTAAAGGAGAACAACATAATGAAGAATGACTTGAAAGATTTTTATTAAACAATAAACAAACGGAAATCCTAGAGGTCAAAGCAAACACAACATTTAAAATGAAAAACTATCCAAAATGAAACACAGAATAAAAAGGAACTGAACAAAAATGAACCAACACTCAGGAATTTTATTGCACGGTCAAAGGTGTAGAATATAAATGTGATTGGGGTTTCAGATTAAGAAGTGGTGGAGAATCAAGTAATCTTTAACGAAATGACCAAAGTATCTCCACATCTGAGGAAAACTCCTAAGTACACAGATCCTTGTCCTTAATTAATCAAAAAATCTAAATGTTGAAGCAGAAACACACTTAATTTGCTGTAAGATAAAATAGGTAGAACTCTTGAAGACATAGGTGTAGGCAAGGACTTTCTGAACAGAACCCGTTATTTCTTGTACAATTTTGCCAGTTACTCCTTGGACAGAGGACTAATATCAGAATATATAAAGAACTAAAAAAAAATTAGACCCCCTAAAAGACCCAATAAAAAAATGGACAGCTGAAATGAACAGAAATTTGTCGGAAGTACAAACAGGCAACTAATACATTAAAAATGTTCAACATCTCTGGTCATTAGAAAAATGAGAATTAAAACAACACCGAGATTCCCTCTCATTCCATAAAGAATGGCTATCATCAAGAGACCAAATAATAAATTGTGGTAAAACTCTGCAAAAAAAGGAACCTTTTTACATGGCTGGTGGGAATGTAAACTAGTACAACCATTATGGAAATCAGTATGGAGAGTCTTCAAAAAAACAAGAGTAGGAATTCCATTCAACCCAGCTGTACCCCTTCTAGGTATTTTCCCAAAAGAGTTAAAAAGACCTGTTATACATGCATACTCATGTTTACAGCAGCACAATTCATGATAGCTAAATCTTGGAAGCACCTTATATGTCCAACAGATGAATGGATAAAGAAAAAATTTTATCATACACAATCAAGTACTGCTCTGCCATAAAGAAAGGTAAACTTGAGTCATTTATAGGAAAACGGATACACTTTGAGACTATAATGTTAAGTGAAATAAATCAAACACACAAGCTTAAATATCATATGGTTTCTCTTACATGAGAAACCCAAAATATAAATAAAAAGAAAGAAAATATAAAAAAGGAGAGAAATATTTTGCAAAAGGGCAGGGGACCAAGAGATGGATGGAGTCACACGGAACGCGCCAAATCAGCCCGCGCCCCGGCAGCAATCCACTGGACACCCCCACCCCCACCCCGCCGCTCCTCTGTACAGCCAACTGGTTCCACACTACAAAGACGCAGAGGACACCGGACTACCAGACCACGGTACTGGGTCCCGCCGCTTCCAGCCGAGAGGTAGGGGCTTCTGAGCCGCTGTCCCACTGCTCCTGGTCCAGAGGAAGGGGCTTCTGGGCCGCCAAACGTCCTGCCGCTCCCGGCCCAGAGGAAGGGGCTTCCGGCCCACCATCCCCACCGCCGCTCCCGGCCCCTGGCCCACCTCTCTCAGCTCAAAGGAGGTAATCCGCACGGGCGCCAACAGCACCCCCCTGCACCCGCCCCCCCGGGGGTCAAAATAAGAAAACACGTAAATAAGTCTCAAAACCAGACTTCCAGATCACCTACAGCAACCCCAAAGGGAAATGAGATGGAACACTCTGATACTCAACCACCTGGACCCACTGAACTGGCAACAAAAGGGGATCTGGAAAAAATGAAATCAGAAATGAAATAAGAGATGGATGGAGAGATAGACAGGAGGGGAAAAGGACAAAAAATAATTAAGATATGTTGCATACATATGCCAAGCCCTCAAGGGGAGTGTGATCGCTATGTACTCCAAACATGTACTAAATAAAAAAATAAAAACTTTAAAAAATACACAGATCTCAGATGCTCAACAGACCCCAGTTAAGACTAAGCACAAAGAAAAATATAATATATATGTTACAACTAAATTGCTGGTGTGAAAAAATGTATCACCTCCAATGGAACAAAGATAAGATACCACAATAAGGTGCAAAAGACAGTGGGAAAACATCGTCCAAGTGCTAAAGGTAAAAAAAAAAAAAAAAACCTATCAACCTAGGATTCTATGCCTAGTAAAAGTAATTTCAAAAAATAAAGGCAAAGGAAGCCTTTATCTGAAAAAAAAAATGGGCAGAACTTGGTCTAGCACCTCATTAAAGGAAATTGAAGGGAAATAAATACATATGAAAACTTCTGTATAAAATTAACAAAAAGCACTAAAAATGGCGAAATGATGGGTAAATTATTAAAGTTTTTACACATTTTTACTTTAAAAGTAATTGAGAAAAATGGCCAAGTGAGGATCTTTGTAAATACTTTCCCTAAAAAGCAAAGGAAAAGCTAGCCTAACTTGGACTTCTAGTTTGTGGCCTGGCATATGTAGAAGTTATCACTATATCCCAACAAGAAGTAAAAGGCTGAACAAACTGAAAAATCAACTCTTTCTAGATCCTTAACAGCAGTGAGGTCACAGGGAAAACCACAGCTCCCAAAATTGCAGAGGCTAATAGGCAAATAGTGAGAATCACAACTTACCGGAACAAAAAGCCTCCACCTGAAACCCCCATAGAGCCAGCATGGGGAACCTGAACTTAAATATATAAATTGCTGGCAGCTCAGAGTGGACAATTTTGAGTTGAAAATTCCAAGGGGGTCCAATAAGTGCCCTTTTCTATTACACACACAGTTCTGAGTTTTTCTTCCAGAAGCTCTACCAGGTTTGTACATGAATATGGGATGGGAAGGCCTTTCCCCTCCTGTTTCCAGCAGAGGAAGAGGGAAAGGAACCATTTTGCAATGTGGCAGAGAATTCTGTTCTAACAAGGCCTGTCCAAAGGACAGACTGTTTAGCACAGCCTAACTTGCTGGAGTTTTATCAGACCCTAACTGACTCAGGGGAAGGAAGATACCCAGTCTCAGCCACCTCTAGATTTCCATGTGGGAGAAGCAAAGCACCAAACTCCACTCCACTCTTGTCGTCCTGTCCAGCACCTGTGAAGTTCACGGTATAGGGTACAGAATGCTTCCCCTTCTCCCAGAGCTTTCTCATTACCTCATTAGAGGCTTTTTTACAGCAGTTCCTCTTAGCCAGGAAGTCTTGCCCAGCTATTAAGAAAATATTACAAAGCAAGCTAAAACGCAAAAGCATAGTTTGAGAAGACAGCAACCATCAGAACTACATACAGATATAATAGGGATGCTGGAATTATCAGAACAGGAATTTAAAACAACTATGATTAATATACTAAGGGCTTTAATGGGTAAAAACAGGCAGGCGATGTAAGTTGCTATGGTTTATATCTAGATGAAACTCCAAAGTCTCTTGTGGTCATAGGTGGGGCTCTGGGGAGGTGATGGGATCATGGGGTGTGATGCTCATCAGAGCTTTCTCCTCATGCTGCCCTGCCATGCCACCCTGCCATGCCACCCTGCCTTGGAGCCAGCAGACTATGGACTGAAATCTCTATACAATGTGAACCAAAATAAACCTTTCCTGCTTTAAACTATAGGTGTCAGGTATTGGATCTCAGTGATCTCAGTGATGAGAAAGTAACTAAGATATAAGTAGAGATGGAAATTCTAAGACAGTAACAAACAAGTGCTACAGATGAAAAACACTAAGAGAAATAAAAAATGTCTTTGATGGACTCATAGTCAAAAATCTGAGCTTCAGGATATCTCAATGGGAACCTCATAAACTGAAGAAAAAAAAAAAGGCTGAATAAGGGCCAGGGATGTAGCTCAGTGGTGACACATCTGCCTAAAAAAACCCAGAATAGCCAAGAGTCATGGACTACAAAAGTTTAACATATGCATAATGAAAATATAAGAGAAAAAGGAATAAATGAAATATTTGAAACAATGGTGACTGAGAATTTCCCTCAAATTAATGTCAGAGACCAAATCTGATTCAAGAAGTTCAGAGAGGGCCAGGGATTTAGCTCAGTGTTCCGCTGCCTGCCTTGCAAGTGCAAGGACCCGAGTTTAATCCACGGTACCAAAAAAAAAAAAAAAAAAATTCAGAGAACACTGAGATAAATGAATTAAAAAATTTAAAACCAGGGCCGGGGATATAGCTCAGTGGTTCTGCCACCTGCCTCGCAAGCACAAGGTCACGAGTTCAATCCCCAGTACAAAAAAAAAAAATTTAAAACACACTAAACCTAAGCATATTTTCAAGCTACAGAAAATTAAGAAGGAAGGAAGGGAGGGAAGGAGGGAAGGAAGGAGGGAGGGAGGGAAGGAGGGAGGGAGGGGTGAGAGAGAGAGGCCACAGAGGGGAAAAACATATTATCTCAGAAGAGCAAAGATAAGAACGACATACAACTTCTAGAAGTCATTCAAGCAAGAAGAGTGAGGCATTTAAAGTGTTGAGAGAAAAAAAATTACCCACCTAGAATTCTCTACCTTGTAAAATAGCCATCAAAAGTGAAGGAAAAATACTTTCTTTGATAATCAAAAATTGAGAACATTTGTTGCCAGTAGACCTGCCTTATGAGAAATACTAAATTCTTTAGAGAGAAGGAAAATGTTATAGTTCAAAAATTAGTACCTACATAAAAAATGAGCACTGAGGGCCGGGGATTCAGCTCAGTGGTTTCGCCCCCTGCTGCGCAAGCGCAAGGACCCGAGTTTGATCCCCGGTACCAAAAAAGAAAAAAAAAAAATGAGCACTGAAAAAGTAGTAAAGCTAAAATAAAAACTTATTTTTGGTCCAACAGAAAAGTTTTGTCAAAATAACCACAGTAACAATTTATTTGATTATGTGCACTTATGTACAAACACATGTTTACATATACTTATGTATAGGTAAAATGACTGACATCAATGATACAAGGGATAGAAGGAAGGTATGAGGATTACAGTGATACACATTGGTTCAGAAACTTAATTCTTTCCATAATTCTGGTCACAAAGGTACAGTGAAGTACCACTGTATTTTAATATATTTCAATTACCCAGGAAGTGGTACAGTGTTATTTGAAACTGAACTTGCATTAAGTACAGATGTGGTACAAACTTTAGTACAATCACTAAAATAAGGAGGAAGAAGGAAGGGAAGGAAGGGAGGGTTGGTCGGTCAAGGCGGGGGAGATAAAGACAGGAGGAGGACAACAAGGAGAAGGGGAGCCAATAATGTTAAGAAAGGAGGGAAAATAAAACCCCATAAAAATGCTGAGTTAAAACCAAAAAGGCAGAGAAGTGAAAGACAAAAATAAGAACAAAGAATAAGGGAAACAAATAGAAAAAATAACAAACATTGTAGATATTGATTCAAATATCTCAATAATGATTTTAAGTGTCAATGATCTAAACAGACCAAGTAAAGGACTTGTCACAGTGGATCCAAAAAACAAGACTCAACCACTAGTTGTTTCTACAGGAAACCCACTTCACATACAAAGACACACATAAATTAAAAGTAAAGGGATGGGAAAAGGTATATCATGTTAACCTTAATCAAAAGAAAGTGAGAGCAATTATATCAACTTCAGACAGAACAGACTTCAGAGCAGAGAAAGTTCAGGAGGGAAAGGGAGTATTACATAATGATATAGGGGTCAATTTTTCAAGATATAAAAATCCTTAACATGTAAGTGCCTGACACCAGAGCATTAAACTACATGAGGCAAAAACTGATACAATTGCAAGAATAGATGAATCACCTATTATTGTTGGAGACTTCAATACCCCTCTGTCAGAAGTGGACAATATCCATTAAAGAAATCAAATCAGTAATACTCTCTAACCCATTCAAGTTCAGCAGTGCTCCAAAACCAAAATCAGGCAAAGATATCACAAGAAACTACACACAAATATCTTTCATGAGCAGGGATACAAAAATAAGCAATTGAAGTATTAGCAAACTGAATCTAACAAGGCATGAAAAAAATTAAGTGGGAATTATCCCAGGTATGCGAGGCTGGTCCAACATTTGGAAACCTGTTAATATAATCCATCACATTAACAACTTATCAAGAAATAAAGAAATGGCATTTAGTAAAATGCAACAGCCATCCAACATTTTAAAAGTCTTAGTAGACTAGAAATAGAGAAAATTCCTTCTTTTTGGTAAAGAATATCTACAAAACAAACAAAAACAAAAAAAACTCTTTAGCTAACATTTGATGGTGAGAAACTTGAAGCTTTCCCATTAAGATTAGGAACAAGGCAAGGATATCTCTTCTCTGGTCTCCTTTTCAACACTGTACTAGAAGCTCCTCCAATATAATAAGAAAAGAAGATAAAAGATATGTAGATTTGTAAAGAAGAAATAAGTCATGTTCAAAGATGATGTGATCATCTTTGGAGCAAATGTGAAAGAACTGACAAAAAATCCTGGAACTAAGAAGCAAATATAGTAAGGTTGCAGGATATAAGCCTAATACACAATGGTCAATTGCCTCCCTATACTTCTAACAGTGTACTAGTGCAATCTGAAATTAAAATAATGTCATCTTATTAGTACTCCCCAACTGAATTTATTAGGTATGAATCTAATAAAGTATGTATAAGAGCTATATGATGCAAACTACAACACACTGATGAAAAAAATCAAAGAACCAAATAAATAGAGAGGTATTGTATGGTCATGAATAGGAAGAGTCAACATTGTCAAGTTATCAGTTCTTCCCAATTTAATCTAGAGACTGAACGCAATCACAATCATAATCCCAGAAAGTTATTTTGGGAAAAGTGACAAACTGATTTTTTTTTTGAGATAGGGTTTTGCTATACAGCTCAGACTGGCCTTGAACTCACTATGTAGTCCAGGCTGGCCTCGAACTCATGGTGATCCTCTTGCCTCAGTCTCCTGAGTGCTGGGACTATAGGTGTGCACTACCACGGCCAGCAACAAACAGATTCTTAAATTTACACAAAGAGGCAAAATACCCAGAACAAAGTTGGAGGACTGTTACTTCCTGACTTCAAGACTTACTACAGAGCTACAGTAATCAAGAGAATATGGCCTTAAGAAGAGACAAATACATCAATGAACAGACATTCAATCCAGAAACAGACATAAATATAGTCAAATGATCTTTTCCAAAGGAGTAAATGCAACACACTGGAGCAAAAGAGTCTTTTCAAAAAATTATGCTTGAGCTACTTACACTGACGAGCAAAATAATGAACCTAGACAGACCTTATACTCTTCACAAAAGTTAACTCAAACTGGACCACAGACCTAAATGTAAAAGAAAAACTATAAAACTTTTAAAAGATAACATAGGAGAAAATCTACAAGACCCTCGATTTACCTTTTAGATATGACACCAAAGGCACAATCTTGAAAACAAGAATTAGTAAGACGGACCTCATTAAAAAATTAAACCTCTGTTTTATTAAAGACACCATAAAGAGAATAAAAAAGTAAGCCACAGAATGGGAGAAAATGTTTTCAAAGGACATTTTTGATAAAGGAAGGCTATCCATAATACACAAAGAACTCAAACTCAATAAGAAAACCTAATTTAAAAAATGGAACAAAGAGGGGCCAGGGATTTAGCTTAGTGGTTCCAATGCCTGCCTCACAAGCGCAAGGTCCTGAGTTCGATCTCCGGTACCAAAAAAAAAAAAAAAAAAAATGGAACAAAGTCCTTAACAGGACTTAACCAAAAAGATAAACAGCAAATAAGCTTTTGAACACATACTTCACATTACATGTCATCCAGGAAATGCAAATTAAAACAATGAGTTACCACTACATACCTAGTAGACTGGGTAAAATCTAGAAAATTCACATCAAATGCTGGTGAGGACATGGAGCTACAGGAACTCTCATTCACTGCTGATGAGAATGCAAAACAGTATTTTACTTTGTAAGACAGCATGAATTCTTACAAAATATACCTTTACCACACAATGTATTTACCCGAGGAGCTAAAAGCATATCCACACAAAAACCTGCACACTGGTGTTTATGGCAGCTTTAATGATAATTTCCAAGACTTGGAAGCAACCATAATGTCCTTTGGTAGATGAGTAGACAATCTTGTGGTACCTCCAAACAATGGAATATTTCAGAGCTATCAAATCATGAGGACAAGGAAGAAACTTAAGAATTCGATCTGAAAAGGCCCCATTCTGTATGATTCCAATCATGCCATTTTGGAAAAGGGAAAACTAGAGATAATAAAAGTGTCAGGGTTGGACCTTAGGAAGAAATGAATGGACACAGTGCAGAGGACTCTTAGGGTAGTGAAACTATGCTGTATGATACCATAATAGCAGACACACAGCCTTATCTATTTGTACATAGATTGTACAGCAAGAATGAATGCTAATGTACAATAGGGATGTTGGGTGACAATGTCAATGTAACTTCAACAATCATAACAAGTGTTATCACTCTGCCAGGAGATAGAGGAAATGGGGGGAAGCTATGCACATGAGTGTAGTGGTATATGGGAAATCTCTCTACTTTCTATTTAATACTGCTATGAATCTAAACTACTCTTTCAAAGTCTATTGTTAAAAATTGGATAAATTGTCCAAAACAACTATTTCAAGACTTTGGATAGTGACCAAAGCAAAACACCAATTTAGAAGTGTTAATGCAAAAACACACTAAACTTTGGTTAAGAATGATAAAAGTATGTGGCATTCTAGCCCCCCACCCTTTCACACACGCTTCTTCCAAGTTAGAACGACTTGTGACACCAAAAGCATTTCTGATGAAGGGGACCGAGTCTATTTGGAGCAATGTGAAAACACTCAACGTCCAGGGACTTTGTTGATAACAATACCAATTTCAGTGGTAAGCAAATGGGAAAGGACCACATAACAGTTGTCCTGAGGCTGCAACGCTGCTTGGTCCAACAAGGACCAGCAGACTGGCTAGAAATTTAATGGGAAAAACTACAGAGTGAGAGGATAGGACTTGATAAGCTTTTTTTTGAACCAGTGATTGAACTTAGGACCTTGCACTTGTGAGGCAGGCAGCGGCACCACTGAGCTAAATCCCCACCCAATAAGCTCATATTTTGAAAGGCAGTTGGTATAGATCAGGCTACAGTCATGCTGAGTAGAGACCTAACTATCTGCACATCCTTAGAGAAGACTTGTAAATTGTGTAATTATGAATGTGTTTTCCAAACCACATAGAGATCCACTGACAAAGGATAAAAGCCTGACTGGACCAAGATGTCTTAAGTACAATGTCTGACCAATCACCAGTGAGTCAGTAAAATAATATTCATCCAAGAGTGACATGTAAGTAGCCAGATTAAAAATAAAAATAAGAAAACAAAAACTGAACAGGGACATCAGAAGTCACTCTAGAGAAACAGACTCCTCATAACCAAATAAAAAATCAACAATACTCTCAAGTAGGAGGTGGTAAGAATTCAGAGTGGTAAATATATTATTTTAAATGCCCAGTTTTAAACAAGAAATAACAGCTTATATCTGAGGGTAGAGGAAAATCATTAAACAGAAACTGTTTCAGAGTGTGAAACACTGGACCTCTGATTTCAAAGTAGCCATTATAAATGTTCAAAGAACAAAAGATAATCATCTTTAAACTAAGCATGAAAATAATGTCTTGTCAAATAGAGAACACCAATAAAGAGATCAAATTTATCCAAAGGAATCAAATGGAAAATTTGGAATTACAAAAACAGTAATTAAAGGGAAAACTTCACTAGAGGGACTCAATGACCAATTTGAATGCAGAAGGAAAGCATCAGTAAATTCAAAGATAAATCAATAGGAATTACACAATCTAAAGAACAGAAAGAAAAAAGAATGAAAAGTGAACTAAGCATGAAAGTATGGGATATAACCAATCAAATCAACATACACAAAATGGGAGCTCCAGAAGGAAAGGAGAATAAGAAGTAGGCTAAACATTATTCAAGTAGGCTAAACATTAAGATAACCACTCCTAGTGCCAACTGATAATTCTATTAAAAATTAATAATATGGTATTGCGAAGAAAAATTTGAAACATAGCAGGTAGATGTTTCAAGACAGTAATATTGTCAATTCTTTAATAAATGACTTGAGGGAAATTGTAAGCTACTTTTATGTCAATTGTATAGCTTAGAGATGCAAAACCTAAATGCTTACATCAATTTATTTTGAATGTCACAGAATTTCACAGAAAGGAAAGGCAGTTTGATATTTAAACTAGATTCTAATAACAGAATTTGAAAGGAAACTAATTGACGTGCTCTGTACACTTGGTGTAATCCTGACTATTCTTACATTATCAAATTATTGGACTTTTAAAATGTCATTTTACAGTTTTTTTATAAAGGTTTAATATCACTCATTTCAACATTCACTGTAAATATATTTAATTATTGTACTATATATGTATGCTTTACATAACAAAGGGTTTATAGAAGTTATTTATGCTAAATTAAAAGTCATCTTAAGATTATCTCCAGGATATCTGAAGCAGTTATAGGGCCAAAGAAAAAGCACCTTTATCAAAATCTGATCCTATGTGGCTTGCTTTACCAAATACCTGACTTTTCTGGAGGATATTTCTGTAATTCACAATGTTAGAACACCTGAGCAAATTTAGGACATTTCACAATTAACTATAATTCTTTTTTGTTTCAAGATTTGCTCTTTAAATCTATTACCTAAAAAAATTTAAATACGTATACTGTAAAAGCATTAGAGAACAGCATACATTAAATTAATTGTGGCACCTTTGACCATCATTCAACTTTTAAAATTTTTAATAGTTGTATATAATTGTCATTTTGTTGTTTCATTTCTTATGTAATTTACAAAATATTTTTTGAATGATTTGGATCCTGAATTTGTCTGTGTCTGTACTTCATTTGTTTAGAAAGACTCTTTCGGGTTTGGGAATGAGATTTGTATATTTAAATTTTTATGGATATAATTCAAAGGAATGTACAAACTGGAAAATAAAGATAACCACCTCTAGACAAATGAAAATCTTGAAAGTATCAGGAAAAAACTGACATCATACACAGGGGAACCTCTATAAAATTAGCAGCTGATGTGTCAAAACAAAAAAGGCCAGAGGGTAGTATACATATTCCAACTACAGTTGAATAGTAATTCTATGTCCAGTAATACTAGCCTTGGAAAATGAAGATGTTACCATATAAACAAAGAGATTTTGCTCCTATAAACATTTTTTTATAAGGCTAAAAGGAAATAACATCTGATGGTAACTTTAATCACATAAGAAATGAAGATCAATGGAAAATGATAATTATGTAGGCAAATTTAAAAGACAATATTAATATGTTTTTTGTTTTCTTCTCTTATTTAAAAGACAAACACATGAAAAGTAATTTGAACACTGTATCATTGTAAAGTGTATTATAACAGGTCAAAGGAAGAAGAAAGGGCTATCTTTAAATGCCTGTTAGAAGAGAATGATCTCAAATTAACAACTTAATTATCTTAAAAAATTATAAAAATTTGCCCACAGCAAAGGAAAAGAATAATGACCAGAGAAGAAATCAATGAATTAGAAAACAAGAATAGAGAAAAAGTTTTCTCTGAAAATATCAACAAAATTGAAAGAACTTTAGCTAGACTGACTAAAAATATAAGACACAAATTGGCAGAATCAGAAATGCAATTATAGTACCAAACCTACATAAATTAAAAGGATTGTAAGGGAATACTATGAACAACCTTGTGATGGTAAATGAGACAACTTACATGAAAGAAATTTCTGGAAAGAGCCAAATTACCAAAATGGCCTCAAGAAATATAAAACTTAAATTCACTTATAATAAGGAACTGAATAGCAATTACAAACTTTCTCACACACACAAAAAGGTGTAGGCCCAGATGGGTTCACTAGTAAATTGTACCAAACACTTAAAGAAATAGCACCAGTCCTTTACAAATGAACTTGTCGCATTATGTGACAACTCTATCCTCATACAAAAGCCAGGAAATGACATCACAAGACCAGAACACAGCAGTCCAACATTCTCACAAATATTTGCCCTAATACCCCTAATAAAACATCAGCAACCCAAATTCAATCACACTGCAGAAAATCAATGTAGCCAGATTGTGGTGATGCAGGCCTGTAACTCCAGCACTCTTGGGAGGCTGAGTCAGGAGGATGTCAAGTTTGAGCCCAGCCTGACAACTTAGCAACTTAGTGAGACCCTGTCTGAAATTTTTTTAAAAACTTTTTAAATAGAAAGAGGTTGGGCGTAGCTCAGTATGGAGGCCCTAGATTCAATCCTCAGTACTAAACAAAAACAAAAAAAATTTTAAACACATATTCTACGTTCATGGACAACTCAGTATTGGCATGGCAGTTCTCTAAGTTCATCTATAGTTTCAATATAATAATCATAAAAAACTCTAAGTCACTTTTGCATTAAACGGATGAAGCTGACCCACAAGGGGTAAAACAATTCTGAAAATGAACAAGGGTGGAAGAGATTACATTTCCCTATCTGCAAGTTTACTATAAGTAAAGCCACAGTAATCAAGACCATTTGGCACTGACATGAGGACAGATGAACAGATGAAATTATGAGTATGCAAAGGAAACAATTTTACACTTACGGTCAACTATTTTCAAAAAGACACTAAAACGTTCATGTCACAAAGGACAATCTTCATTAAATAGTTCTGAGACAATCAGGTATCAAATTATAAACACAAAAAGTGAATTTAAACTCCTGCCCTCACACTATAAACAAAACTTCTATGGTTTTGAGAGCTAAAAATATACAACATCTAAAAGAAGAAAATATACAATATTTAAAGACCTTTGGGATTAGCAAAGAATTCTGACAGTAAGATACCAAAAGCACAATTCATAAAAGAAAAGTTACCAGTTAGACTTATTGAAACTAAAGGCTTTTGTGCTTCAAGAGACATTTAAAAAATCAAAGACAAGCCACAGACATAGAGAAAGCATACGCAAATTATATATCTGATAACTTGTCTTTAGTATAAAGAATTCTTACAACTCAATAAGGAAAATACAATTAAAAATTGAGCAGATTTGAATTCACGTTAAAGAAAATATATACTAAGCTAAAGGCATAGGAAAATATCTTTACATTAGTCACTAGAGTAATGGCTACAAGAATGGCTACCCTACAAAAAAAAAAAAAATCAACAGTGCTGCCACAGATGTGGAGAAACTGGAAATATACCACTGATACAAATGTAAAATTGTTAGCCTCTTTAAAAGCCTGCAATTTCTTTAAACATTCAACCAATTCCACTCCTATTTTACTTACCCCAAAGAAATAAAAACAGGTCCAAAGACTTGTCAACATTATTCACAATGTGCTGAACAATCCAAGGTGTATCAATTTGTGAATGAACAAACAAAATGTCGGATATGCACACAATGGAATACTATACGGCTATAAGGAAAAAACCCTACTCATAACATGATACAAAATGCACAAACCTCCAAAATGTTATACTAATTGACAGACGTGAAACACTATTATTTTGTATGTTTGTAATTATATTAATTGCCCAGAAAAAGGAAATCTATATATAAAGCAAATTAGTGGTGGCTTGGGACTGGTTATGGGAATAAAGTGAAATGGGCACTATCTTTTTAACATGATACAAATGTTCTATAACTGGGTTGTAGGAAAAGTGGCAAACTCAAAATCTAAAAATTCCAAAATGCTGCTGGGTGTGGTGGTGCCGCAGCTGTAACCCCAGCTGAGAAGGATCACCAGGAGTTCAGGGCCAGCTTGTGCTACACAGTAAATTGAAGGCCAGCCTAGAATATACAGCAAGACCCTGCCTCAAAAAGAAGCCTCCCCGCCATTCCAAAATGCATACTTAAAAGTGGATGTTATGGTATGTAAATTACATCTCAATAAGGCTGTTAGAAAAAAACTGGACCAAAGTACAGTATTACAAGCACTATAACATGGTGATCAGAACAGTGTCTGAGAAGTAAGTGGCTGTAAGAGTGCACATTTTTAAAATTAAGTGCCAAAAACTTAAAATGTAGCAGTACATAACTTCCTTATCAGTGGAGAGAACTGAGGAAGGGCACATTATTTTGAATAGTAAAGAAGGGAGAAAGGTAATGAACAAAAGCCTAAATAGAAGGCCCAAGGGAGGGCACAGAAGTCCCAACAGGAGTAATTATGATAAACTTGACAGGTACAGACACGGTCAGATAGGTTAAAAACTACTTACAATAATAGTATAATACTATTCTTACATACATGCATACATACACAGACAAGACAGACAGATCACATACAAAAGCCGGAAGCTGTTATATTAGTAAGCTACTTAACCAGCTACATGCTCTGCAAAATACACTGAGGTAAAAACTTTTGTCATAGGGACAAAGGTCACTATGAAGCCGCTTAATGAGGAACATAGCAATTCTAAATTTATGCACATGTATGCCTACACTCACATAAAGAAAAAATGTTTCTTTTCAATAAAATACTGTTATGCTGATTACTTCTCCTCTAACATTTACTATCCTCCATCTGCACATTCCTTTCTTTTATGCACAGACACACTGAAACTCCACCCCCAGTTCACCAAGTCAAAATGAGTTCTCTTACGTTAAGAATTTAAGAATCCAAACAGGTTTCAATTTCAGATTTTAAAAAGGTGAACTCATCATAAGTAAGCAAGATTAGACATACAGATCACACATTTCCTTACTAGCTAATTACTTGTTTAGAGGACAGACAATATAAACTTTTAAAAAAATGTGTTAAGTACTGATTATAGAGCAAAAGCTGCCTGGGTTTAACTCACTTAAGTTGTGTTGTTTAAAATGCTGTTTTGAGGCCGGGGAGGGGGCCTTCAGGGGTAGGGTGCTTGCCTAGCATGTGCAAGGCCCTGGGTTTGATTCCCAGCCTTGCAAAAAGTAAATAAAGTAAAGGTTAGGCCGGGGATTTAGCTCAGTAGTGCCGTTGCCTGGCTCGCAAGCAAAAGGTCCCAAGATCAATCCCCAGTACCAAAAATAAACTAAAGGTTACTTACTCTGTTTCCATATCTTTAAAATGGGATGGGGGGGGTGTGAAGATTAAGTGAGATAATTCACATAAAATATACAGTAAAATTTTTGACACATAATAAGTACTCAAAAAATATTATTTGTGATTCAATAGTTAAGGGAACTGCAAAAATTTTTCCTTAATGACATTTCTCTACAATAAAATTAAACAGCCAGGTGTGGTGGCACATGCCTGCAATCCTAGCACTCTGGGGGCTAAGGCAGGAGGACCATTTCGAGTTCAAGGCCAGCCTGATCTACACAGGGAGACCCTTCCTCAAAAAAGTAAATAAATACTGAGAAGACACTTTAAACTGTAACAATTTGATAATATTGGTTAAACAAAATAAATATTTATTGTACTTGAGGAATTCTAAGAGTGTACATGCCCTCAACTATAGAACACAGGGATACAGATTAGCTGGTTTCATGTGCAGAAGACAAATTCATAAATTAGATACTGAATTTTATAAATTTGGAAGTAATCCAATGAATGTAAAGTTCCTATAAATCTCATGTATAACCACCAATGTTTTAAAACTCAAATTTTAGCAAAATTAACACAACTATTTTGAAGTCCCTTAAGACACTATACTGCCCCAAATCATTACTGAAAAGAATCATCAATGAAAAGCCAATCTGCAAGTGTTTATATTAAAGCCATGTCCTCAATAAAGGAACAAAACAAACAGATTTAAAAACAGATTTTACTGTGCTTCGAAGAAATCATATAGTAATCATGCAGATGGTCCATCAATCCCACTGTGAGGAATCTACCCTGAAGATATACCTCCAATGATACAAAATTAGAGACAAAGTTAGTCACTCCATCATTAGATATAACTGCAAAATACAGGAAACACCATAAATGCCATACATAGGAAGTGGCTGAGTAAACAACATTCCATCTAAACAATGGAGTACTGTATCCCTGGAAAAAAGAATAATGAAGATTCCCATAAACTGATATAGAGAGTACAAGGGCATACTTTTGGGGAGAAAAAAAGCACAATGGCAAATGTTATCCTTCACATGAGAAAGGGATATACCAAATACACATGTATCTGCGATTTGTGCAAAAGAAATGACAACATTGCATGTATATAAAAAAGAGTTCAGAACTTGTTGAAAGAACTCAGGTGCTGACCCAAGAGTTCCTAATGGTCAAAGGCAGAATAATCTGAGCAATCTAACAATGATAGTATTAGATTTTAATTCACAGAAAAAAAAAATAAACATTTAGGAATCCACACTGATATAAATAATCAAATGAATCAGTAAGGAGGGGTAGTGGGTAGATGGAGGCACAGCTTATTATAAAAGAATTCCAAGTGATAAATGTAGAAATAAAGGCCAAAACAGAAAATCACCATCAGACAAAGACTACAGTGTTAACTGGTGCTGACAAGATTATCCAATGAAAATGAAAAGCATTACAGCTTTAAGTTTGAGGAGATAAAGATTGTATAGCCTCAAAGGATCTCCACCAAGATATTAACCCCAAAGGGAAAGACATTAACTTTAAGGTACAGATACCTGGCAGATAGCACTTGACAACGTGGCCAAAGTTAACATACTGAAATAAAGACTTCTTGAAATGACACCGTAGAAGGTACCTCTGATATGAACCATTCTATATGATTATTTTATGGTATTTGTGTCAAAAATACAAAACCTTATTCTAATTATATGAATACACCAAACAAAACTGAATTGAGGAATGGCCTCCAAAACATCCAAAGAGTACTCTTCAATATATCAAAAGTCATAGAAGAAAAAACTGAAGAACTGTCAGATTGAAGGAGACTAAGTAACAATAACAATAAATGCAAGGGGTCCTAGATAGTATTCTGGAACAGAAAAAGAATTATTAGCTAAAAAGCTGGTAAATTAAACTAAGAGTGATAGTTTTAGTTGGTTTTGATAACTACATAGGATACAGAATTAGGGAAAGCCAGATTGGGGCAGTGGGGGTGCTGTATGGAAAATACGTATGGTTTTGTGCCCCCTTTTTTGGTGTTTTGGGACAGGGTTTCCTTATGCATTGGTAGGTCAGGCTGGCCCTGAACTCACTACGTAGCCCAGGCTGCTCTCAAACTTGCATCAATCCTCTCAACTCAGGATCCCAAGTGGTGGATGTGCCATCATGCCAGGCCTGTGCGATATTTCTGCAGGACTAAAACCAGTTCAAAATAAAACATGAAAAAGTCTTGTCTACTACTCTGTTCTACAGTGGCTTCAAACAGCATTTAAGACCACCTTCATTTTGACCTAATGAAATTTGACTATAAAAAGAAAGTATAATTTCAAGTTAAAATTTAAAGCCTTGATGTAAGACAGAAGCTATGAAATAGGGCAACACTATTTCTTCTGGTCTTCAAATATGTTATCAAACACATTTTCTTTGCTTCTACTACCATATTTTTCTTTTTCTGTTTTGGTGGTACTAGAGATTAAATCCAGGGCCCTCACAATGAGCTACATGCCCAGCCCTTTTTATTTATTTGAAACAGGGTCTCACTAAGTTGTCAGGGCTGGGTTTAAATTTATGATCCTCCTGCCTCAGCCTCCCACAGTGTTTGGATTGCAGGTGTGCATCATCATACCCAGCGTTCTCCTACCATCCTTTTTCTAAGTGATTACCTATTTCAAGGAAGTTGAATAGAGTACATTAACAGCAGGCTCAAAATGAGGTTCAAGAACATGGAAACTTATTTAATGACAATACTCTGGAAATTATACTTCTCTAAAGAACATCATAATACTTCTATAATAAAGTTTGTTTCTGGGGGGAAATTTCATCACAGAAAGGCTCAGTTGAAAAGTAGCTGGGAAAGAGAGCTCCTTTGTATGTATATGATTTATACTCTTGGTTTAGACTGGGAGTGGGGTAAACTGACGAAGAAAACAGTTTTTAACTAAAAAATGTATTCACAGTCGGGCCGGAGATTTAGCTCAGTGGTTCTGGCACCTGCCTCGCAAGTGCAAGGTCCTGAGTTCAATCCCCTGTACCAAAAAAAAAGAAAAATGTATTCACAGTTGACCATAACTGACTAAAGAACAGCTCATCTACATTTTTAGGTGATCTTTCAAAATCAGTCCTGTGTTCTAAATTATCCATTAACTAATGGGGACTCAAGCTCACCCCCTTATCATTAAAATACATATTCATAAAACTTTCAGTTGTGCTGTTCTAGTTACAAATAGCTTCTACTTTTCTAGGACATAATTTCACTTTGTTTAAGCAAGAATTCATTAAAGAAGCTATAAATAACCTTTAAATATTTAGCCATGAATAGAGAGAGGGTGGACTGGCGTTGATGGCTTATTTTAGTACTAATGCAGAATGCTTTTTAAAAGCTCTATTTTAGCATGCATCACGCTAATGATTAATACTTGCAGTGTGATTTTCAATGTTAAACTAAATTTCATTTTAAGGAGTCTTACTACAAGTAAATGTTATTTTAGTTATTTACTAGTTAATATAAAGAATGAAAATGCTGAGAGGATTAAAACATTAAGAAATTTTTATTTTAAAATCTACTTTAGCATCTGAACAAATTTTCCTTCTGTCCCAGTGAAAACTGTACACACAAGGAGGAGAAGTGCCTATGGAATTTAAGAATTTAACAATCTGTTGTGAGGTATACGTAGCACATATATGATTCAAAGACATTTCTATGCTCAATTCTAAATCATAAAATTCACATTTTAGAGGCCAAGTTTCATAAAATTTTTACTTGAAAAAATGTTTTTACAAAATATTCTTCCAATCAAGGAGACTTTCCCACAGGGTACATGTAGCATTCTGCCTTAAAGATTACAGTATTACATCCAAAGGGGAGAGGTTTTTTTTAAATAGCCACCTAGCTGCAAAACCTAGAAGGGAAGTAGATTTTTTTTAAAGTGCTTTTAAAATGCGAAAGCAAGTAATATAATTGTTGAATCCACTGAAATTTTAAAAGTTTCTTTAAAATGGTCCATATGGTACACACAACATCACAGCTGCTACAAAACTGCTTGTATTTAGTTTGAAACACAAAAACAATGCACATGAACAGTATTCTTTGAAAAATAATTTGAAATGCTACCACTGCATCATAAGACCAACTTAGACAGTATTGAGAGAATTAACAAACAAGCTGAATATTAAAGTATTCAAACATTTACTTTGAATTTTTTTAGTACCACTGATAAGGATAAAAAAGTTGCTGCCAAACTAACTCAGGATGCCTTATTTCACACTACATGTCACATATTTTGTTACGTATATTCTAAAAATGCACAACTAGGTTTGAGGATGTAAACTCTCATTTCCTAGCTTTTCTGTTGCAATCTGGCAGCTTTGAACTTTGAAACCCTTTTTGCAGTTTCCTCTGCTGCTTCTGACAGAACTTCTTTTCTCTCTGGAATGGTGGGCAGAACAGGATGAGCAATGGCTGGGTGTGGTGTTAAAGAGGATGATAAAAATTCTTTTTCTATTACAGTTCCAGAAAAAGCCTAGAAGACAAAAATTAGGTTTATTATAATAAAATGTAAGTAAGATGCCCCAAAAAGCTTTATCTTCTATTTACCAATTAGATATTTCTTTTCTCTAAAATTTACAAGGTTTTTAAATATATATAATACATTAACATCAAACTATTAATTGTTCATAGAAACTAAGTACCATAAAATTTTTTTTTCTTAATTATACCACCAAATATAAGCAATGTTTATAGTAGTCATAGGAGAAAATACTATACTGTGCAAAATGCCTACCTTATCCTGAGAAAAACAAAAATGATAAATAAAAGACGCCCAAATATTTATACATCCCATTATGCCCAGCTCTTGCTGTGAAAATAATACAGTAAGATTCTGAAAGGCATTGGTTTGTCAGCAAATGAAGAGCTGTGGTGTGCTGGTCATGCTGCCTGTTAGCCAACAGTTTGGTTTCACCAGTACTGACATTTTTTCAGTGGTGTTCCTTCTGTAATTGTTTGAATATTTTATTGCATCTTGCCTCAATTTTATTTAAGTGTTCAGTGGAAACTAAAAAATGAAAGTGCTGAGACTAGTATGAATAAGCATAGGTTTCTAAATTTTAATACAAATAATTCAACGATAGGTATCAGAAGTTCCACAAAAAGTGACTCTAATTTTAACTGGGTGTTTGCTGAAGGTAATCTGGTCAGCTGTATGTTTAAAATGGAACAAATTAGTATGTATATATAGCTAGAAATCTTTATATATCTTTTCATATAAAAACCAAGGAGTTAATTTCTTTAATGATTTTGGGTATATGAAACCTTCCCCCTTACATCTTCTAAGAACTTATGTACAAGCTAAAATGACATAAACTTTCATACATTTTTTACTTTCCTTTATCTACCAAGTGTTCAAAGCTAGTTAAGACAATTTTATCACTTAAAATAATTGTAAAAGCCAACATCTTCACCTCACCCCACCAATGAAACAAAAACAAAGAATGCTATCTTCCTCCCTCCTTCAAGATTCTGGACTCCAGCTCCTAAACAAAGCTCCAAGTTTACTTTTCTAAAAAATTCCATTTAATCATTCTGAGAAGAGAGGCTTCACATTATCTTAAGAACACTTTTGAAAGACACAGAAGTTTAGCATTTTAAAAGACACTGAAAAATGATGTCTTTCAAAATACTTGCCATAATCATGAACTACTTATTTTAAGTAAAAATTGTAGCATCTCTAATAGCAGTTAAATATAAAATGCAAAGCTAATAAAGGTGAAAATAGTAAGTTTTTCCAGGTACGGTGATGCATGACTGTAATTTCAGCACTCAAAAGGCTGAGGCAGGAGGATTGCCATGAGTTCAAGGCCAGCCTGGGCTACATAGTGAGTTTAAGGCCAGCTTGAACTGCATAGCAATACCCTTTCTCCAAAAAGAAGAAAAGAAAATGGTAAGTTCTGTATTCTAGCTACCCTATGACATGTTAAATCCATATAAAAACTCAATTTTCAAATACTTACTGGCAAAAGTCTACATCTATTCCATGTTTTCTAACACTAAGACAGAGTACTAAATAAGGTAAGACTTTCCAGGTCATCTAAGATCATTATCCTGGGAATGGGAGCATTTTAATCTTATGTAGGGTCCCTGAGTGCTAATAATGTCTATCCCCAATCACCATTCAGTGCATTTAGTACAATTAGTATTATCTAATACAAGTGATGACAATTTTTTATATTTACATATAAATATATTTTAATATGCATTGATTATATATACAAGTGTGTATATTGGTTTGATACACATGAATTTTCCAGTCTTCCTAAACACTTTTTAAATTGAAAACTTCTAATATCCACCAAAACACAAGAATAAAAATATCAAGTGGAAACCATAACCATGCATTTCTTAGACAGGAATTCTTATTTTGGGTTCTCTCAAACTTTCCTCCACCTCCACAAAACTATATGCAATGTAGTCTAAACAAGCCTATGAATACGTGCTAATTTTTCTGAAGAGTGCCTACAGCTTGTCAGATTGGAAAATTATTTCATAACCTCAAGTTTCACTGGAACAAGCCAAAACACAGAAGGACTCTGGATAAAGATCTACCTTGTAGAAGGGGTGATTAAAACACACAGTGTTTACATTTTTTAAAAGTTTATTACAGCTGGGGATTTAGGTCAGTGGGGCACCACAACTGCCTTGAAAGCGCAAGGTCCTGAGTTCAATCCCTGGTACAAAAAAAAAAGGTTTATTACAGAAAAAGACATGTTGCTATGAATCCCCCTCACTTTGAAGAACACATTTATCCCACAGTTCTTGCAACTTTCTGAAGCAGTTCTGAAAGTCCCTTTTCATGAGAATCTTTATAAGATATAGTCAAAAATACAGGGAATGTTGCTGCCAAGTACTATCAAAGAGAAAGCAGGCTAGTAAAAAACATTATGGTGTGTCCTCATCCACTTTTTTTACCGGATCTGACACTGTGGAACTTCTGGGTCTTTCCAGAAATGACAATGACCATGAAAGGTACAAATTTTTTAATCAATTCAGGATATCAGGGCAGCTCTGACAGCAAAACTAAAGACATTCACAAAAGAGGACTTTCAAAACTGCTTCACAAAGTGGCAAAAATGGGAGATGAATGTGTTCAAAATGATGGGGATTAATGCCAAAGTATTTCTTACTAGATAGCAAATTTTAACATTCACTGTACTTTTTGATCACATCTCCCCACAAATACATGTACACACACAGATTTCCTTTAACTCCACCAAGTCATTTAAAAGAGAACAGTATAATCTACTAAACTGCAGTATCAGAAAATGACTATAGTCTGGTCCACTGTTAATTTATTTAATACAAACTGCTGAATGTTTTCTATCTAAAAAATGTGCATGTCAGTTAAGATATTTCCAAATTTCCATTTCAGAGATGAAACTTCAAGATAGTAATATTGTGTTCCTAGTGACTTTTTTTTTTTAACAAATTATTATCAAAAAAGTACAAAATTATGATTAATTAGATCCTATGACATTCCAGGTTAAATAGTGAAACCTGGCCAAAGACATTAAACAATTAAGATCCCTACACACCTCAGGTGCTCCCGATGAGGGCAACGGTTTCTTTTGATGATTTTCTTCTTGTGGTTCCTCTTCCAAAATGCTCTCACTGGTATCACTACAAACACTGTTCTCTCTGCTTCGAGACTTGAGAATTGATTTACGAGGGACATATTCTCCATTCACAACATCAACAAAAACTCTGTAATATTCAAAAAATATATGCTCACTTAAAAAAGTAACTCATAAAACTGAGAATAAAGATTTCTTTAAATCTTTTCTAGAAACTGATCTGAAATTGTTAAAATTTTGTATCTAAAATTTTCATTCCCAATACTTTTGCAGCCTCAAATGACATATTTTATATTTTGAAAGACATGATTTTTTTGCCAATAAAATATAGCATGTTACTTATAAGCATGTTCTTAGAGGTAATGAATTGATTTGCAAAATTCTATACCCAGTTTTATATCCACTTATAAAACATTTAGCAATTTTCACTGTTTTACAAATATGGGTCATGATACAGTAAATATTTTCAAATGATAACTTTCTTAACAAATACAACAAAAAACTGAAATAGTGTAATTAATTTCTACTCTGAAGAGATAAATTAATGTCAAGCATAATTTAGCTATGATAGGAAAGTACTGCCCTAGTCATAGAAATGTAAACTGATTTCTAAAGATGTACAGTGTTTTTACTAGACCCAAGGGGAATGCTGCAAAGCACTGGTGAGGAGAGGAAAGGGAAAAAACTGTTCAATATCCCAACTGCTTTGGGTAGCTGTGGAGTGCCATCTTTCAAATACTAGGTTAATTCCTTCAGGTCACCTCCCTTTCTTCAAGAAGCAGCTTTGGGGTTATAGACAATGCTTCAAGTAAATATTCAGATGGAAAAAGAGAGAAAGGATCAGTAAACTGTCATGCAGTCAATGCTATCATTCACCTGTAAATGTCAGCAGGAGTTCTGATTGTAGGCAGCTCGTGGGCAGAATGACCACTGCCAGAGCTGTTCTTTCGTTTACGTTTGGCTTCTTCTTTCTTTTCACTGAATTTTAAAGTAGTATTTTTCCCCGTATTTATTCGAACCTAAAAATTTCACAGCAAACATATTAAAAACTGAGATATTTAATCAAGGCCTAAACTAAAACAAATTCTATCATTAAAAATAGTAAGAGTAATAGTAAAAATACACAGTTGAAGTACTTTGATGAAAACTAATGTGCATTGTCAGACTGAGTAAAAAAGTCCTCACCTTATATTTCTACAACATTAAATTAACTCTTCTTAAATCATCAATTCTAGTTTTCAGTGTCTTTATTATTGTATAGAAAGAGAAATACATTTAAACTGAATGCTAGGTTTATTATAATCTTCACCTCACTCCATTACTTTGATATAAATATTTAGCTTAAATCATGCATTTCAAAACAAAGAGCAAAATTAACCAAAAGAAATATTGATGGTCTCTAACATTTCAGTCATAAAAGCAATATTAAGTAATGCATAACTATTTCAAATCTTTTAAACACTTCTAATTTTAGAAACTGAAGGACTAAAAACCAGTCCCATTCAGGATTAATGATACTCTTCTATTCCTGTTCAGCATTTATACCACACTTTCTATAGTAATGACTGCTCTTTCTCACAACATTCCTGCAAATATTATTCTTCCTGTTTCATCTAAGTGAAAAAATGAAAAGCCTGGAAAAATAATCACAATACAATTTTTTGTTTTGTTTTGTCTGAGACATAGTTTTTAACCCATTTTTGCTGAATATTAAAATTTTTTGAGTTTTTGCATGAAATTCATATATAGTACCTAAAAAATTCAAGGAACAAGAATTTGATGAGTAAACATTTCATTATGTTCCACTTTTATGAATGTTTCAAAAATGGATCACTAGGCACTGAAGGGTTAACTAGGCATCCAGGCTGGCCTCAAACCTGTGATCCTCTTGCCTTAACTCCCAAGTACTAGGATTATGGTCACACACTACCATGCACAGCTTAATAGAAAATATATTTTATAGTGTTAATTTTATAACATCAAGTAAACTTTTCCCAAAGAATTATAAAGATTCCTCTAATTCAACATATTAAACAATTTTTAAAATATATAATTATTTCACTTCACATTAGAGCAAGGATAACTTTAAGAATCTAAGAAATATTCAGGCTGGGAATTTAGCTCAGTGGCACTGTGCCTGCCTCGCAAGCACAAGGTCCTGAGTTCAATCCGCAGTACCAAAAAAAAAAGAGAAATATTCGGTATTTTTGAGTATTTTTCATTAAATAATCATTACAGGCACTTAAGACTCATACCATAGTCCTTATCTCTGATACAGTACAGGCAATCAGGGTACCTACCATGTGTAGAAAGAACACAAAATGGACTGAAAAGACTTGTTTTATTACTAACCAGCTCTATGTCTTCTATGCCTTAAGTTCCCCTGAGAAAGGTGAATTCATGGTGACACCTTAGAGCACCATATAAAGCAGAGAGGACAGGGGTAGCCTTAAGGTAGTCTATTATTTCCTTCAACCAGAGCTAGCCTGCTGAAGAAGCACTGACTAAAAAGTTTGAAAAGCCTGGATGAGAAGATCTCCATAGTCACCCCCAGCTCTAAACTGCCAAAATTCTAAACTCCTGATTACACAGATGTTTATATTTACTTTGTCAGAAAAGGGACTGATTTTTACTTTCTCCTAATTTTTTCCCTTTTGTTCATGATGCTCCTATTCATTTAATACCCATGTAGAAAATAACCCTGACACAATTGAAAATTTAACCAATGTAGTCACTTTCAACATTCTCAGCACACCAAAATGTACACAATAAAATCAGCTCTTGAGATTCTGGAGAAAATCCTCTGGAATAAGCACAGGTAGAGCTATGGTTACAACTTAAATATTTATCTTTTTTTCTTTTTGTACCAGAGATCAAACTCGGGTCCTTGCACTTGCACAGCAGGCGGCAAAACCACTGAGCTAAATCCCCAGCCCTTTGACTTAAATATGACCCCCTTCTGAACCCTAGCAACTCAAATTTTATTGTAGCTTGTGATGACAATGAACCAATACTAGATAACTAACTAGGTTTTTTTCTTCCTTTTTCTGTTAAGATAAATCATCAGAATAAGAGGGAAAGGATGATTTTCAAACTACTTGGCAGTATCAATGATTTTAATAACACAAATGATATTTAATATAAAAAATTATACCCAAAATTAGTAAAAAGTATACAAACCCTCTTAGGTTCAACAGTATGAGAAAAGTATATTGTTGGTACAGAATGATCTCCAACCCCTGAAGCATCATGGTCATTTTCATTATCACTACCACCATCATCATCATCTTCTTCTTCTTCTTTTTCTTCATCTTCATTACTGTGATAAGAATCTGAACCATTCACTGAACAGTTCAATTTACTATTCACTTGACCTCTGAATAGTTCTGAACTGACAACACCCTTCAGACAACTGCTGGGAATAAGGGAGTCTGTTACTTGATGCATGACATTCACGTTTGTGTTTTGATCTTCTTTCTCCTCTTCAGAAGAGGTTGTATCTTCTCCATTTGTAATGACAGTATCAGGTTTACTAGTAGAGAAAAAGAGAATAGTAAAAACATAAATACATTACAACCTTACATATTCTACTTTCCAGTTCATTTCAATAGGTAAAACATTAAAATTTTTGTACATTAATTTTTGTTTTTATCAGTACATTTGCAGTACATCACGACTACATTCATCATGGGGAGTTGGTACATGTACATAATACATCCTAAGATATTTTTTAAAAACAAGAATTCTAGATAACAAAAGAAAAAATGTTTGATGTAAACTAACAAAAAGCATTAGTTCTTATGTCACTTCTGTATACTGCAGTTAAACTTAAGTAGAATATATACAATAAATTATCCTTGGATATTGGCCAGACACAATACAAATACAGTAACTAAAACAGAATAGTTTGTAAGAAATCTGAATAATATGTACTCCTTTTAAAGATCGGAAATTAATGTCACAGAACTATAATGTTTTTATTTTCTATTTCAACCTCAGAATATTTTACAACAAGCATGTTTTGTTGTAATTTTTAAAAATAAAGAATTTATACATATGTATATACTTATATATATGAACACATATTTACCATGCTTCATTTTATAAAGGATTTGAGGGCTTACAGGAATAACAAAACCAAAAATGCAAAGAACTGAAATAACATCATGCAAAAATAGAGAATCATGACTAAGAAAATCACAAGATCCAACACTGGTTTTAAAAAATGAAACAGTACAAGTTAATCAAAAAGACCTAAATACACAGGTGAAATGGTAGGGGGAAAAAATCTTTTGTGTTTCTTGTCCTATTTTTCACAGAAACTAATTACTGCATATGGTACGTCATTTAAGCAAAATAATATAGGAACTTCCACAGTAGACTTCATTTAGCACTCTGACAATTCTAAGTGAGTGCTAATGTGTATTTCAAACAGCAGTTTGGTAAAGTTTCTCATACATAAAATTACCTGACCAGATTACAAACTGACTGTTCAATAAGAAGAAAAGTTTGAAAAGGGAAAGTAAGGACAATCATTTTACAGTATGAAATTTAAATTCAAAGCAAATGTTTTCTTTTTAAAAAGTCATTCAAATAGCATTATCCTGACTGTAGTATTAAAATATTTCATTTAGATTTTAATATTAATGCATTCATAATTATTAAAAGTCGACTATGTGGTATAATTACTTCATAATATAAAATATAGCTTTTTTTAATAATAAAAAATAAAAATGATTTAAAGTGTGTGGATACACATGCATTGGGATGTACACAAGCTCATGGTCCTAAAAGAAAATATGACAGAATTAATATTTATCTTGGGGTGGAAGAATTATTGATAATTTAATATTACACTTTTCTGTATTTTCAATGAGCACATACCATTTTATTAATGGGGGAATATGTACAGAAACAAATTTTTTTGTAAAAAGAATTTGTCATTAGATACCTGTCAAGTTCACCCAGTAATTCTTCTTGTCTCTCTAGTTCTTCAAGTCTAGTCCACAGTTCCTTATCAGGAAGAAAATCCTTGGATTTTACATCATTGGCAAAATCTGCTTCAAAAATATCTGAAGTTTTTGGTTTAGAATGAGGTTTATGAGCAATTCGTTGTTTTCCTATTAAGAAAAAGACAAGATATGACTGTTTATAGTCAATATTAAACAGGCACAAACCCAGACATAAGTGAGATGTTCTTCTGGGGTAAGTGGGATGTTGAAACACAAGGGGACATGATTTTTAAAGCAAAAGGAGAACCCCAAGGATCCATGTCACTCAGAGACTTGGCTACTGAAAATGTGCTCTACGACTAGCAGTACTAGCATCCCTGGGGAATAACAGTTCAGCAGTGCAGACTCTCAGGGCCTCCCAAACCTGCTGAATCAGAATCTGTATTTTAGCAAAAGCCTGGAGAATTCTCACATACATTAAAGATTATAAACAACTGCTCTAAAGTTTCAAAAATGGATAAGCAGAAGTGGTCACAATGTATTCTGGTTATAAAGCAAAATTCAAATATCCATTTACCACCTTAACTCAATAGAATTTAGTTAACTAAAGTAACATGCAAAAGCCTTGTCACAGGATACTTTAAAGTCTAGGACACCACCAACAATGTATATCCCAGGAGGAAATGACAAAGGCTAATCTCTGCAAAGTTTTATTACAATTTTATATATGAATCATCTCTGCTTTTAAAATTGCTTTATTTTATTTAGAATTCTCATGTGAGGGCAGAAGATAGATCAAATTTGAATTAAAACCTATCTGGTTTTCATCTAAAACAATAGATTTTAATAAAGCAAATTAAAGCTTTGAAGAAAATAATGGGATAAAATCTAAAATACTATCTGTTATGAGATATGGTACTACGAGATGATTTCAAGTCCATCATACATTCAATTTCATAGCACTGCTTTCCAAATGTGAAAATATCAAAATTGTTTCCTATTCTGTGTTATTGATAAAACAGTAATAACAATTTTTATATGTTTCAGATTTTGAACACACATAATTTCTCACTGGTCAAAAACCTAAACAAAAATTTAACTTGTCTTTCGGCTCTTTACTAAGTATTTCCTTTCTATTACTTTCTAAAGCCACTGCCACTTCCTGTT
>NW_004624794.1:4984055-5111555 GCF_000247695.1 Heterocephalus glaber | reverse complement strand
CCAACACTCCAACCTCACAAAGCACAGCCAGGTGATTTCCCCTTTATTGACTAAGGAGAAAATGTACAGTCTAGTGTTTCAGAGACAGTAAGGGAGGGAGGGGCAAAAGTGCAAGTAATTTGAAGATGGAAGAGAATCCAAAATGCCTTTGTGAAAACAAGGGGTTTAATTCCAAGTAAAGGTATTCTACACCTTGAGACTTCCAGCCTGGTTCCCAGAACACTAGATGAAGAATATTAGAAGACTCTTACAGAATGTTGATCAATTCAGAAGCTGTTTAGTATTTAAGGATTACTCCCCACTCAATGACAATCAGCTTGTGATCTTAAATCTCTAGAGAAAAGTGGACCAAAAACCTTGCTCATGAGACACTTAACAGTTTTTAAGTATGGTTAATCAAGAATCATCAAAATATGGAGAAAAAAAAATCTTCAACATTAATGCCAGAGATAAGGAGAGGGCATAAAGACAAAAACTTTAAAACAACAATTATCAAAAAAAAGGCACTGCATCCATGAAACAAGAACAGGATAGTATAACAAAGTAACACACAAAGAGAAGAGAAGAGAAGAGAAGAGAAGAGAGAAGAGAGAAGAGAAGAGAAAAAAGAGCAGAGCAGAGCTCTGTGGATTAATGTACAGAAACTTTTAAAAAATACATTATTTCAAAGATCAAATAGAAAAAAGTCACTTCAAAAAGTATAACAAAAATATATATATATATATAACAAACAGATGAACAGGAAAAGAAATAATATTAAAATTTTCCCAGACCGATAGAAAGTGAATCTCCACACCAAAAGAAAGCACCAAACACCTAGCAAATGAATTTTAAATCTGTAACAAGGTGTAACACTGCTACATTTCAGATCACAGGAAATAAACATCAATAAGGAACCTAGAGCTTCCAAAGAGAACAAACAAGTTACATACAACAGAAAGAGAATGGCACTAAATTTTCATCACAACATTTGGGGACAGAAAGTAACAGGACACATTCAAAATGCTGAAAGAAAAATTATTTAAAACCTAAAATTCTTAAAGTCTACTTACAATAATGGGAGTATAAGAGATAGATACTTCAGGCACACAAAATTTCAAAAAATGGACCTCCATGTACTTTCCCATAGTTACTGAAGGCTATGTTCCCATCAAAATAATTAAAAAAGAGAAAACCATGGGGACCACGAAACAAAATAAATAAGAGCAAAAACGTTAAGAGAATGATAAAGACACAAGGAAAATAGTTCTCCTTTGCTCAGGACAGGAGTTGGTCCAAATTACAGCAAAGCTATGAAAAGACTCCAGTAGTAAGAGCGCTTAATTAAAAAAAAAGTGAAGAATAAATGATAGGTACAGAGAAAACTGTGCCGCCTAATAATAGCAGTTAATTTCAAATATAAACCTGTACAAGAATGAAATAAAAATATATTACTTTTAAGCATGAACACAGAATTAGCAAAAATTGTAATACAATACTTAAAAGATTCTGTTTAGCTGTGAGAAAAATGCAAGTCAGAACTACATTGAGATTTTATCACCCCAGTAAGAATAACTATCAGCAAGAATACAAAAATCAAGCTGTGCTCCGTGGCACATGCCCATAATCCCAGCACTCTGGGAGGGTGATACAGGAAGGTCTCGAAGTTTGAGCCCAGCTTGGATAACTTAGCAAGACGATGTCTCAAAAAATACAATAAATAGAGGGCTAGGGATGTAGCTCAGTGCAATGGCCCTGGATTCAAACCCCAGTACTATAATCAATCAATCAGTAAATTTTAAAATGCTGGGAAGGATGCAAGGAGGGGGCCCTTCTATATTGTTGTAATGTAAATTAGCCACTATGAAACTCATTATGAAGGTTCCTCAAAAAAAAAAAAAAAAAACCTAAAAACTAAGCTACCATTTGATTCAGCTATACCAGTCCTCAGTATATCTTCCAAAGAATTAGTCAGCACACTCTAATTTTTTGCAGCACAATTTGCAACGGCTAAGCTATGCAAACATACAAGGATAAAGAAAATATGGTATGCATACAGAATGGAGTATCATTCAGCCATGAAGAAGAATGAAATCATGTCATCTGTAAGAAAATGAATGGAATTGGAGATCGTTGTGCTAAGTAAAATAAGCCAAACTCAAAAAGTCAAATGTTGCGTGTTTTCTCTCATACGTGGAATCTTACAAAGAGACAGAAACAGAGACAAAGAAAGAGAGAAATCACAAGAAACCAGAGGGCAGACTATTAGAGAAGAGGGAACAGATGGGGACAGAGGACAAGAGGGATAGTAGAGGGGAGGTGAAAATAAAGTGTGTTATATACATGTATGAATATAACAAAACAAAACCCATTATTCTGTACAACTAATATGCACTAATAAACTAAGAAATTCTAAGATCCTTAACTTCCCTCTCCCTAGGAAACACTACAGATACAAGGACAGTGAGAATATGTGAAAACACTAACAGGTTCTCTTAAACTGCAGGCAGGTAGCTAATAGGTAATACATAAAAGTTAAAGAAACTGAGAAAACAGGATAAGCAAATTACTTGGAAAATATGAGTAAAGAGTTGAGTAACGAATCTATAGAGACCTTAAAAAAATTAGACCTCCCAAATTTAAAGACCCAATCCAAAAATGGGCATCTGAAATGAACAGACATTTCTCAGACAAAGAAGCAGAATAAACATATGAAAAAAATGTTCAATAACAAATGCTGGCAGGGCTGTAGGGAAAGAGGACCCCTGCTCCACTGCTGGTGGGAGTGTAGACTGGTGCAACCACTGTGGAAATCAGTATGGAGATACCTCTAAGAACTAGGACTGGAAGTCCCATTTGACCCAGCTATTCCCCTGCTGGGTATCTTCCCCAAAGAATTAAAAGAATCATACCACAGTGATATATGCACACCCATGTTCATACCAGCACAGTTTGTAATAGCTAAAACTTGGAAACAGCCCAAATGCCCATCAACTGGAGACTGGATCAAGAAAACGTGTTTTTTTAATAAAATAGAGTACCACTCAGCCATAAAAAATTGAAAAATAAGAGTCATTTATTGCTAAATGGTTGTACATTGAGGCGATACTCTTAAGTGAAATAAATAGGACACACATGTGTAAATACTGAATAGTTTCTCTAGTGTGAGAAACAAAGCATAAACAAGGACTAAAAGGTATAATAGATAATGTGAAATAGGAAGAAAAGGGGCAAAGAGGAAGGGGAAGTGAGAGGGGGAGGGGAAAGGAAAGGAAAGAAAGGAATGGAATTAATGAGAAAATGAAAAAATGGAAACAAAGTCTTTGTAAATAGGGAGGGATAGAGGGGTTGAAGGGAGGGCAGGGGAAGGGGGAAAAAATAAGAACCAAGAGAGATTATGTAAAGATGCAAATTTCCAATGATGAATGTCATTATACTGTATACCTAAAATGTACCAATAAAATAAAATTTTTCAAAAAACTAGTGAGACATAGAGGTGTGCTGAGAGGGAAATAAAAAAATAAATAAATAAAGAGTTGAGTAAAAGAACAGCCAAAAAACTGAAAGTAATCACCTATTAGAAATGGGAACTAGGAACCAAGAGAAATAGCAAGGACTCTGATATCTTTTCATTATATGTCTTAAGACAGCATATGGAGCTTCAAAATTGTATATAGTGGTCCCCTGGAATCCAAGAGGAGAGTTTTTGAACCCCATTTTCCATGGATACCAAAAATCCATGGATGTTCAAGTCCCTTATATAAAGTGGCACAGTCTTTGCCTATAACCAAAATGTACCTTTAAATTATCTATTAATTACTTACAAAACCTAATACAGGGCCAGGGATTTAGCTCAGTGGTTCTGCCACCTGCCCTGCAAGCACAAGGACCTGAGTTTGATTCCCGGTACCAAAAAACACACAAAAAACACAAAACCTAATACAATATAAATGCTACGTAAGTAGCTATTATACTGTATTATTTAGGAAATAATAAAAAAGTCTGTACATGTTCAGTGCAGATGCAGTATTTCTTTTCATATATTTTCAATGCACAGTAGTCGAATCTGAGCAGGGGGAACCTGCAGATAGAGAGTGAACTGTATATTCATCATGCAAATAAAATTCGTCATACATTTAAATTCTGTAACAAAGTAACCATATATCTGGGAAATGCCTTCTTGAGGATATTCAAGAATGCACACATATATTGTAAAATATAATACAAATCCAAAAATCCAAGAAGTTTAACTAAATTCAAGTGGGACAAGCTCCCAAAAGACTCATGCTAAGACACACTTTAATCTAAGTGCTAAAAGAAAAAAAAAGGAAATTTTGAAATCAATAAGGGGAAATGAGACTCGTCACATAAGATTACCTCAATAAGATTACCAGTGGATTTCCTCCCTAGAAAATCTTTCTAAACAGAAAGCTGTGGGATGATATATTTAAGATTGTAAGAGAACTAAAACCAAGAATTCTACATTCAGCAAACCTGTCCTCCAAAAAGAGAGAAATCAGTACATTCTCAAAAAACAAAAGCTGAGACAGTTCATTACCAGCAGAGCTTTCCTATGAGAAACGGTAAAGAAGTTCTTTGGGTTGGCATAAATTGAAAATACATTTTTATGACTTTAGAATGTTGTATGTAAACATCAGGGTAACCACAAAGAAAATACCTATAAAATATTAACAAAGGAAGTGAGAATGGGATCAAACTGTTTTACCATGTAATATCAAATAAATATAAAGACAATATTAAAGAAGTGAGGGATGAAAGAAGCCATAAAACATACAGAAAACAAAATACGAGAGTACTTCTCCATCAGTAATTGTTGTACATGTAAATGGATTAAACTTCCCAATCACAAGGCACAGATTGGCAGAATAAAACTTTTAGAAGGATTTTTTTTTTTTTAAAGGATCCAACTACACACAATGTATAAAAAACTTACTTGCAGATCTAAGGTCACAAACAGGTTGAAAGTGAAAGAATGGAAGACATTCCAAATAGTAATCAAAAGAAAATGAAAAAGTACAATAAAAGCAGACAAAACAGATTGTAGGATTTTTTAAAAAAGAGGTTACAGTATCTTTCACTCGGGCCGGGGATTTAGCTCAGTGGTGCCGCTGCCTGCCTCGCAAGCACAAGGTCCTGAGTTTGATCCCCAGTACCAAAAAAAAAAAAAACAGGTTACAAGGCTCAAAGGATACGTATTTTATATTGATAAAAGCCTCAATCCATTGAGAAGATACAGCAATTACAGACACATACACACCTAACAACAGGTCCCCAAATACATAAAGCAAAAATTTACATAATTAAATCATTTTACAATAACCATTGGAGATTCAGTATCTCACTTTCAGAAAGGATAAAATAGCTAAAAAGGAGCAATAAAGGAGTAAAGGAATGAACCATACTACATACAGACCAAGTGGACTTAACAGATATACAGAAAACTCCACCCTGCAAGAGGAAAATGTGTATTTGCTAAAGAAACATGGAACAGTCTCCAGATCAGAACATATGATAGGACACAAAATAAACTTCAAACAATTTAACACGACTGAAATCATGTGTACTAGTAGGCTTTCTCATCGCTGACACAATACCCACAATTTAAAAGAAAGGTTTTAATTTGGTTCATGGTTTCAGAGGATTCATGGTCAGCTAGCTCAAAGGCAGGAATATCACAGTGGAAGGGCATGGTGGAGCAAAGATGTTTAGTTCACAGCAGCTAGGAAGTAGAGCAGGGAAACAGTGCCAGCGGAAGGGGCCAAAGACCACACATACATACCAAGGCCATGCCTTCATGACCTACCCAGACATATCCAGAATTGTGCTCCACCAGTCTCCTAGGAGGATCCTAAAGCCAATCAAATTGACATTCTACCCTAACTACCACAATATAAAAGAAATCTTCCAATCAAAATGTAATGATCTGGGCTGGTAGCACATGCCTGTAATCCCAGCACTCAAGAGGCTGAAGATAGGAGGATTGCTGCTTAGTTCGAGGCCAGCCTCAACTATACAGCAAGACCCTGCCTCTGAAAACCAAAAAAAAAAAAAAATTTTTTAATAATTTTAAAAATAGAATGAAACTAAAAATCATTAACAGAAGAAAAAGTAAAGTATTCACAAAAATGTGGAAGTTTAACCAGTCAATAGATCAAAAAAGAAATCACAAAATAATTAGAAAATACCTTAAGAACAAAGAAAATAAAACCCAAGACACTAAAAATTATGGAATGCAACCAATGCTAACAATAAAGTTTATAAATACTTTAAAAAAAGATTTCAAATCAGTAACCTAACCATACACTTTAAGAAACTCAAAAGAAAGAATAAACTTAAACTCAAAGCTAGCAGAAGAAAAACAATTAGAAAGAAATAAAGAGAAAAATCAATGAAACCAAGCTTTGCAAAGATCAATAAAATTGACAAACCTTTACCTAAATTGTCTAAGAGAAAGAAGACATCATAATAAAATCACAAAGTGGGAACAAAACTAAATATAACTATGGATAACTAAATGCCAAGAAACTAGATAATCCTGATAAAATGGCCAAATTCCCAGAAAATAAAAACTACCAAAATTCATTCAGGAGGAACTGAGTATCTAAACAGATCTAGTAACAACTAAGGAGAAAGAGTCAGTAATCAAAAACCTCCCTCCAAAGAAAAGATTCACAGTCCTATTCCACCAAATAGTCAAAGAATTAACATCAATCCTTCTTAAACTCTTCTAAAACATCAAAAAGGAGGAAATAAATTCTATGAGGCCAGGCAAAGACATTAAAAGAAAATTACAGGGCTGGGGATTTAGCTCAGTGGTTTCGCCGCCTGCTGCGCAAGCGCAAGGACCTGAGTTCGATCCCCAGTACCAAAAAAAAAGAAAAGAAAATTACAAGTTAATATCCCTTAATGCGTGCATGTGCACGCGCGCGCACACACACGTAAATATCCTCAACAAAATACTGGCAAATTTAAATGTAGGAGCATTATGTAAAGTATGATTCCCTTCCCCTAGAAATGCAAGGATAGCTCAGCATAGTAAAGTCAATTAATGCAATATATCACATTAACAGAATGAAAGGGAAGACAAAAAAAATCATTTCAACAACACTCAGAAGACTAGAAATAAAAAGTGTTACACTTTGGATCTGGGGTATTCCCCCAATATTTCCCCTATTAAAGGCTTGGCTACCAGCCTCTGGCACTACAGAGAGGTGGTGGAAACATTAGGAGATGGGGCCCGAGTGAATGGAAGTTACATTCCTGGAACCGTGCACTGGAGGGTATATGGGACACCAGGCCTCTGCTCTCTCTTCTTACTTACTGGCCACCATGAGGGATGTAGCTTTGCTCCAGCATGCCCTCCTCACCAAGATGTTCTGTCTCTCTAAAGGCCCAAAGCAGCAGGGCCGAGCAACCATTGACTAAAATCTCTGAAACTGGGAACCAAAATAAACTTTTCCTTTACACACTGATTTTCTCAGATATTTTGTCACAGAAATAGAAAACTAACACAAAAGCAAATTTCCTCAACATGATAAAGGCCATACGTGAAAAACCAAGGTGACATTATACTTAGTTGGAACTAAATAGATATTTGTACTCTTAAATTCATAGGAGTACTATTCACAACAGCCAAAAGGTAAAACAACCCATATATCAATGTACAAATGAATAAGCAAGATGCGGTATATTCATTCAGTGAAATATTACTAAGTCTGAAAAAGGAAATTCTAATACATGCTACAACATGGATAAACCTTGAAAATATGCTAGGTAGAAAAAATTATTATATAATTCTACCTGTAAGAGCTACAATAGTCAAATTCATAAAATAGAATACTAGTTACCAGGGATTGGAGGCAGAGAACAATGGAGGATTATCAACGTAACAGGCATAGAGTTTTGAAAAGATGAAAAAGTTCTGGAGCAAAATAGTGGTTATGATTGACCAATAATGCTAATAATGTACTTAATGCCAATAAATTACATACTTCAAAGTGGTTTAAATGGTACATTCTATGTTGTGTGTATTTTACTACAATGTCAGAGGTAGGGACAGAGGATGTAAATTAGTTGTACACATATACATGCACACATACAGGTTATCCACAATATCACTGCTTTTAACAGCAATAAAACAACCTGAAAGCCTATCAATAAAGAACTGGCTAAATAAATTATGAAACAATGTAATGCCATGCAGTCATTTAAAAAATGAGACAGCAAGCCGCCACAAAAAAATTAAAAATAAAATTGCTACCATATGAGTGGATGTGCATGTGGTAGAGCAAAAATGCATAACTCTATTGTTATGAACACAAAGAATATTCCTGGAATGACAGGTAAGATTGATAACAGTGATGCATACAAAGAGACAAAAGGATGTTTAAAGCCAGGAAAACGAGGGACACATATTTGTAAGTATTCTTTAAACTTTGTATCATACCCACATATAACTTACTAAAAACTTTTATTTAAAAAAAGCATTCTGTGAATGATCTCATATATTATCTTTCTGTATGTCTATAATTTCAACAAATAGTGTGGAACAACTGAACATCCACGTGTACAGAAAATGAACCTGGATTTAATCTTCATACTTTATACAAAGTATATATAAAAAGAATACAAAATATGAACTTAAAAACAGGAGAAAATCTTTCTAAGGACTAAGGTTGAACAAAATGTTAAGTGTAACCCCAAAAAACATGATCTATAACAGAAAAAAGTAATAAACTGCACTTCAAATTTTAAAATTTTTACTCTGAAAAGGCACCTTCAAGAGAACAAAAAGATAGGATGGATACTGGGAAAAAATATTTGCAAACCATATATTCAACTAAGGACTTTAACCAGAATATACAAAGAACTCTTAAAACTGAACATTAAGATAATATATAACCTATTTTTTAAAATGGGCAAAATATTTTAACTGATAAAAAAGGATAAACAGCAAGTAAGTACATAAATCAATGTTCAACATCATTAGCCATTAGGAAAATGCAAATTAAAAGTGCTATATACCTATTCAAATAGCTAAAATTTTCCAAACTGCCAATACCAAGCACTAGGAAGGCTACAAAATTACTTTAAGGTTCATACTCTGCTGACAGAGGTATAACAATCGTATCTTGGAAAACATTCCTTGAATATCAAACATACATTTACCATATGACCTAGCAATCCCACATGAAGATATTTACCAACAGCAATAAAAATTTATGTTCACTCAGAAACCTGTACATAATGGTTTAAAGCAGCCCCAAGGAGGGATGGCACGGTGTAGCAAAGCTGGTTAAGGGAATAGGTGTGACCAGATTCCAGAACACACACACACACACATACCAAAGAATTCCCAAGGGCCCGGATATGGAGTTCTTGCAGGTTCCTGCCCTGTGTGGACTAAATAAAGAGACAGGACACCACTGACGGCATGACTTTCCTCATGGTAGCCTGCCAGGGTGTACTTTTACTTTATTTTTAATTGTTTCTCTTTTACTCAGCCCAAGTTCCCTCTGCAGAGCCAGTTTCTCCCTTACCCTTTACTTTTCAAGTAAATTTTGCCACTGTTTTTGCTTGTTTCATGCAATTCTTTGCCTGAGACAAAAAGAACCTGGAAACCAAGAGGCAAGTACCCCAAAACCCAGTAACAAATGGCTCTATTCAAAACTGGAACAAAGAGGCAACCCAAATGTCCTTCCTTCAACAGGTAAACAGAAAAATGATGATATAATACATATATATATATTACTCAGCAATAAAAAAGGAATGAATTTTTCATGCATTGAACAATTTGGATGAGGCATTACAGTGAGTGAAAAAAGCCAGTCTCAGAAGAGAATCAGACTTATATGACATTTTGTGAAAGCAAAATTAACAGCATAGAGAACAAATCAGTGGTTATCAAGCCTTTGGAAGCTGATGCGGGTCTGACTACAAATGGGCAGCATGAGGAAAGCTTGGGTATAACTTTGTGTTTGGACTGCTGCCATGTCCTAGCCTATATCCTGATAATGGATGATTAAACAAAATAGGGGCCGAGGATTTAGCTCAGCGGTTTTGCAGCCTGCCTTCCAAGCACAAGGTCCCGAGTTTGATCCCCAGTACCAAAAAAATGTGTGTGTGTGCGTGTGATAACACGCAGAATGCAGTATGTAAAATAAAAAATCACTTTCACTATATGGTAATTCTTTTAAATTTTTAAACTTTTAAAAGATGGTCATATTTTAATTGGCAGAAATATAAGAAAACAAATGATAGGGGCACTGGGCTTAAGGTCTTCCTAAAACATCTTTCTCTGGCCTCACAGCTTCCTCCTTGAATTCTTTGTTATTGTTAAATTCATGCAGCCCCTCATAATGACTACTCTCTTGACAAGCAAAGACTTCCTTCCACTTTCCTCAATTACACAGTCAATAAGGAAATAGGTGACCATATGTTTAACTTGTTACAAGTTTCTGCCTTAAGAAAAATACAGCAGTCCCTACTCATTCACCTTTCACTTTACACAGTTTCACTTACCCATGGACCAATATAAAATGGAAAATAAATATTAAATGGAAAACTCCACAGAGAAATTCTAAATTGTGTGCCATTCTGAAAAGCATAATGACTCATGCCTCCTAGGCAGTGAATCAACTCTTTGTCCAGGATATTCCTGCTGGATAACCCTTAGTAGCCAGTTTAGTTATCAGATCAACTGTCACAGAATGGCCTCAGTGCTTGTTTACTTAACAATGGTCCCAAAGTAGAAGAGTTAATGATGCTGGCAATATGGAAATCCCAAAGAAAAGCCATAAAGTGCTTCTTTTAAGTAAAAAGTTGAACATTCTCAAGTAAGGGGGTAAAAATTGTATGCTGAAGCTGCTAACCTCTATCCATGAAATTGTAGATTGTACCAACTCCCCATGACGGATGTGATCACTACATATTTATAAAAATTTAAATAAAAAACTTTTTAAAGATACAAAAATTCAGGCCAGATTTGATGTTACACCTCAAATTGCAAAGTTATGGCTTCAATGTATGCTAAGTGCTGAGTTAAGAGGGAAAAGGCATCAATCATAGGTTCATTGACTGATGCAGTTTCAGGTATCCATTGAGAGTTTGGGGATGTATCCCAAAATTGTGGCTTTCTTAATAAATGTTAAATACAATATACCAAAATGTTTTCTTTAGCTATTATCAAATATTATATAAATTACTACAAAACTATGAATAAAGCAACTAAAAATTTGTGTATTACATTAGGTTCTCAGGTATATTTATATATACTTTGAAATTATTTTAGATAAACAAAGATCCCAAAAGTCATCATTGCTGGTCATGTCCCAAAACCATATTTAACTACTGGAAAGTGATCTACCAAAAATTTTTTCTCTACTCTACAGCTCCATTCTATTTTATTAAGTCTTTCATTGTTAATATTTTAAGTCGTAATTGATTCTGAAGATTTCTTCACTGAAATATGAAAATCAAAGTTAGCCAACTTCAACAGGCTATGAACTGATTCCTTATTAACAGGGCTACCCCTGTGAATAAAACTTCCTCTATTAAGAAAGAACTCTAAGAAAGAATTACACTCATTGTCTTCTACCTAATATATAGGACTTATTTGAATGTACCAAAACCAATAGATTTATCACCTAACAATAAGATTCTGATTGGTGTCACAAAAGATCAAAATACATATCAATTAGAAACTTATGGGAGCTGATTTGCAATTAAAGTCTCCAAATATAGTTCCTAAAATTTCAGAGTAAATGAGTCCAACGAGGACCCACTCATGTATAAGTGAAATAGTTTCAGTTTTAGAAAACTCAGCTGTTTTCTATCTAGTATGACCTCATTTATACAGAAAGATTGTCAAAATTTATTTCAAAACACATTTATTTAAAAGGTTGAAAAGCAGGTAGGGACAATGCCACACTATCAATTTAAGTATGTTATTGGCAACGTAAGAACACAGATTAGAAGTTAAATAAACGAAATTCTAAAATACTAGAACCCAAACTAACCCATCCAACTGCAAAGTGTGTGTGTGTGTGTGTGTGTGTGTGTGTGTGTGTGTGTGAGTGATAGAGAGAGGCAGAGACAGACATCATAGTACCATGGATAAATCAAACCAAAGCTACCTTAAAATGAGCCAGAGAATACTTAAAAAGCATAAACGTGTCAATTTAGATAGCATCTTTCCGAATCTGTTCTCTTCTATAAAATGAAAATGTGGTTTCTTTCCAAACAAAAAACATTTTTAAGAATTGTCAACTTTTTAAAATGGATATTTTTCGGGCCAGGGATTTAGTTCAGTGGTTCCACTGCCTGCCTCGCAAGTCCAAGGTCCTGAGTTGGATCCCCGGTACCAAAAAAACAAAAAAGAAAGAAAGAAAAAAAAAAAATAGGTATTTTTCTTTGTTCACTAAGCAGAAAGTAAATTATTTGTGTACCAAAGTATTATAAACCAAAGGTCTAAGAAAGCAACTAAAACCACTTATAAACCATAAAATGTTCCCAATTCTTATGTCTTCCTAACTTTTATCTATATACCATGTGTACTTTTATTATAGACAGCTAAGTTAGGTAGAAATATTATAGGCAGTCAGACAGGGCTAGGCCCTTGAGGGAGTCAGTGCAGAAGATGAGAAAACATTACAACTGTGGCTGGAAATGCCATCTTTAGAAGGCCAGGCCTCAAGATAAAGGCAGAATGACCAGACCTACTTGCCTCTCTGAGCAATAAGCAATAAATTGAAGATTATACTCACCTGGTCCAATAAAGTCTATAAACCCATCAGTCAGGCAGGTGAGTGACCAGGACTTCCCAATCCATCCCTTCCAAAAAAGGTCTTTGTTCTTACCATGTACACTTGCTACATGACCTGCTTCCCCACTGGATCAATATTACCTACACGGCTATACTCATAATCTTATTGGTTGATCATAGTTCTGACCCACATTGTACCCACCTCATAATTTTGCTCTATAAAACTTTCTCTGAAAAGTGGGGTCTGTGGCAACCCATTTTCAGATCCCCTCCTGTCTCTCAGGAGCTACCGTTCTCAATAAATTTTTCCTACTCTTATCTTACATTGTTCCTTAGAATTCACGCTTTGATTTTGGGGAACATAAAGCTGGTGTATCTGACATCTAGCAGGTTGGGAGTTACATATCCCCGCCCCCATATCACTTTTACACTTGCTAATTTCTGAAAAAATGCCAATGTGGGTGATATTTCAAATCCAGATTTTCTATTCTATATAGCTCATTCTCAGATGTTGGTTCTACTCCAATTTATTAGAATTCAACAGAATTACAAATAACTAACAAATCATGGCAGGTATTTCTGGTAACAAACAGTTCATCAGTTTTGCATTTTGTGAGCCAATACATACAACAAAGAAACATCATTCCTAAGTGGTACCTACGTTCCTTCCGGTGCTCAACTAAACCTACAGCCTGCTTTGCGGAGCACTTTGCAAACCAGTTGTCCCCAAGTAAAACAGTCACTTCATTGGTATGGACAAGTTTTCCTGGCATGAAGGCAAAGGGGCCAAATGGTACCTATTGTTAAAAGAAAAAAAGAACAAAACATTTCAAACACTAAAAAATACCTTTTATGAAACTCTTAACATTAAAAAGTCCTACATTATTACTGAGTTCTTTTATACACTGCAAAAAAATGCCAACCCTGTAGGAATTTAATACATTAAAATCTATAGAAAATTGCTTAAGATTAATAAATCAATGTTAAAATACAAAAATAAACCTGTACCATATTTATACACAGCTCTCAGAGAAAGTAGTACTGCCTCTGAAGGTTTATGCTTTTCATTAATTCTTAAATCTAAACGAAACCAAAATAGTTAATGAAACAATCAATGGAAAATACTTTCTCGTAAAGACAACTGAAAATTATTTCTAATAAAATGCCTATTCTTTACAAAGTAAGAATTAATAAACAACTTTCATGAGTCCACCTATATTTACAAAATATTTGGGCTAGTATAATATGAACCTAGTCTTTGTGAGAAAAAATGCTCATGCAATGAAAGATTCTAATCCAGGGCTCACAAACAGATCACTGTCAGTAGTAAAGGTCATTAAAACAAAAATTGGCAGCACCTTTTTATATAAAAATCAACGTCCTAGAATTTAATTCTGTGAATTACAAAACACTATGGCTTATTCCTACTCTGACTTACAGGAAATTAAGTGCCATATTCCTGTTGTGATTACATATTTTATGTAGTAAGTTTGCACACCCAATGTCTAATTCATGCTAACAATTGTTACTATAATGCAATAATTATTTATATATTTTTAAAAGATACCAACTATTACAAGTATTGTATTGTTATAAGGTATAAAAAAACTAAACTTTCCTGCTATGATAGTTACCTTTGATAGAAACCATCAGTTTGGCAATGTGTGAACTGATAATGCACACAACAACAAAAAATGTATTATTTTACATTTAATAATTAGTTAATATAATAAAAATTATATTAACTTTTTCATAAAAGTTAACATATTTACAAGAAAATAATATATTACTTAAAAAAAAACACAACAAACATACCATGATATTATAAGACAGCTTATCAGGCAAAGTACTGAGTCTTTCTTGAAGAGCATTATAGTCATCATCTACCTTCTTCCTGTTGACAAAAACACCATATATGAATACACGAATTACCAATTCTTCCAGATGTGTACTATACGACAAACTAATCAAAAACCATTTGTAGATGAATAGTTTTTTCTAATTTTAAAATTCTGTTCTTATAAAGTTTAGTAATAGTACTATCCTACCATATATTTATTAAAGAATTGAGACATTCTAGGGACTTTGGCTTTTACAAGTAGAACACTCACATTTTGACAATTAGTGTTTCCTAAATTAGAGGATCACTTGGACTAAATATAATATAAAAATTAAGGGAAAGTGAAGGAGGGTCTGATTTTTGGAGGAAAATAGGACTCAAAGTGAAAGAAGAAGAGATTTTAATAAAGCTTTTGAGTGAATAAATAACTGACTATGAAGTAGAAATCATGAACATAAACTTTGGTGACATGTTTTTAGTCCTCATCAGAAAACTTTAGGCTGAGAAATGTGGTGTCATCAATGCTTCAATTATTCATACTAATGTGGATTAAGGTGACAGAAAATCAACCAGGGGGTAGGAGAAATTAGGTGAAGTACATGTAATACAAAAGGCATTAACGCTTTATCAAATCAGAGCTACTAAATACATTAATTTTACACAACCAAAAAATGTAACTTTGAAGCAGGGATGGTCGTGTTTCTGTGCTCTCAGCCCCATTCAGGTCGTGGGCCTGCTGGAAATGAACAGCCCCTTTTTTTGAGGGATACCAAGCACTATTCTAAGCTGTGATCCCCATTTTCAAACCTCTGGAAATTAGGTCTCCTAAGGGTTTCCTGCTAGATACAGACCTGCAGGCAAAACGAAAACACTGAATTTTTTTTATAAGTAGGGCATTGTTAATTGTAAAAAAAAAAAAATTAATGAAAACAAAAACTCACCAACTCAGCAAGTAATTTAAATGAATATGTAGATATTGTCAAATTGAAATTAGGATAAACTGCAACATAGGTAATGACTCTGCAGATAATAAAAATGACTATGCTAGAAACATCATGAAATTGGTTTCGGTTTACTCCTTAGATCCTCAACAGCAATAGTTGCATAATTAATAAAAATTATCTGACTGAGTCTTAAATTCTCAAGGAATTTCACATATATATTATGTATCGTAAAAATACTCCTGTAATGTCACTTAACATTTTCTCTCACAGAAAAGAAGGTGGAAGATGGAAAAAACCACACATTGGAGAGAAATCAGATTTCCTATAATTTCCTATATGAAAGTAACGTAAATACACTAATGCGTTTAACCAATGTTTTATGACCTATATTCTCTTAAGCACATTTTCTCATTTTCTAGTGTTCAAGTGCTTTTTACTTTCCCCCAAAATCTTTTTCTACAAATCAACATAAAATTTTACTCTATTTGTTTAAAGCAAAAATTACCCTTAGGATATATTTTTATAGAAATAAAATGGAAAAAAAACTTCATGCACAGGGCTATGTACCAGAAAGAATATGGATTTGAAGTCAAAGCAAACAATGAATCCCAGCTCTGCTGCTTGACTTTATACAAGCTAACTTTAGTTGTACTATCTTCAGTGGTAAAGCTGAAATAATGCCTAGCTCACAGGTTCAAGAGAATTAAATATAAAGGGTTTAACACCTTGCTTAGCATAAGTACCAACTTTTTCCCTGAAGTGCCAAAACATACCAATTCTAAAATTTTTAGGAGCGACTACTTTTGCCCACAAAGGTAAAATTTTATTAAGTGAAATTCATTCAACTGGACAGTACGACTTGCTGAAAGACAGTGCATTTGAATATAACCTTTCAGGGTCTCTAGATACAGGATTAGTGTGAGCAATAAATACAGTAATGTTTATAAAGGACAGATTTGGTATAGTGCCTACACATAATAAACAGTATTAAATTTATGGATGCTAACAGTTTATTTCTGTTTCAGAAAAGTGACTCTGCAAATTCTCAAGGACTATGTATCAGCTATCTAGCTGCTTCTATGATCAAGTAGTATTAAAGTTAATGTTCAGTATTTCCTATATTGGTAGTTACGTCTGAAAAAAAAAAAAAACTACCTAAAATGTCTTCTTTGTACATTAAGAGAACAGTAAATTGAACCAGGGACAATACCAGAAATCAGTGTCAGTATTTCAAATTCAGTATACTCTGTTTTCAATCATTATTAATTCTCCCCAGAAAAAAAATGTGGACACACTGGAAAATAGTTTAAAACTGGAGTTGCTACTTCTAAATTTTGAATTTTTTCTAAAAATGTAAGGGGAAGATAATTTAGAATTCATTCTGTGCAGAAATCTCATTTGAAGAGAGGCTAGCAGGAGGCAAGCAGTATCTCTGGAAGAAATTACAGTTTGAGGAACTCTCTCTCTAAAGGCTGCACTTGTCAAAATGTCCAGGACCAAGCACTAAATCAAAGGGTTAGCTCCAAATAGTCCTCCTAATATTTAGGGATTAAATAATCATTAAAAGTCACAAAGCCTGCACTACAGAAAATACAAAACTTATTTTAAGAAAGAGCATTAACTGTTACACAGGCAAGTGAAGATCTTTATTTGCAACAAAATTTGAACATATTTTTCTATTTTATTACTTGGAAACAATCTTTTTTTTGTTTTGTTTTTTGTTTTTTGTTTTTGGTACCGGGGGATCGAACTTGGGTCCTTGTGCTTGTGCAGCAAGCAGTGAAACCACTGAGCTAAATCCCTGGCCCCTCTTGGAAACAATCTTTGAACTCTATAATCATTAAAATATAGTAGTCCAAAGAGGTGCGTTTTTTTTTTTTTTCAAAATTTAACATGGAAACAATTATTTGGAAATCAAAATTAAAACACAGAATAAACCTCTCAAGTATATACTTCCTATATATATAGACCTATTTGTTTGGCTTTACCATATTTGATCCTTATAGATTATAAATTCAACCTTTAATTCTTAATTTTAAAATTCTACCCAATAAACAAGATTTAATGTGTACCAGATATCCTCATGCAATAGTCCTTACAAAAAATATCAATTAAAGCAAAAGTAAAAGGCATACAAGAAACTTTTTCAATCTTTTTTTGAGTCTTGCTAACCAAGGAACTCCATATTTTTAATCGTGCTCTTATTAAAAAAAAATCTTTGTAAAGAAAAAGAAAAACTAAGTCTGTATCCCTTGTTTCAGGCAAGTAATAAAAACTGCAATCTCCATCGTTAAATAATAAAAGAGATAAAACTTACATCTCTGAAACAATCTAAAATTTTACTCTGAAGTAGGAAGCTGGACTAGGCAGAAAATACTAACATTAAACCTTTTTTCCCCCTTAGAAGAAGTTTCCCATCGTTCTCCTTCCCCTTACCTAACATGCTAAAAACAAAAAGAAAAATACTGTATCGTGAGATACTTAAAAAGGAAACTAGTAAAAGGGCTTTATCTTGATGTTAATATCTGGGTTAATCTCAAGCAAAAATTAACTTTTTATTTTTTCATTTGAGAAGTGACAAAACCCAAAGATTCTGAAATAAATGAGTCAATACATGACCTTCTTTTAGCAGTTATTTTTAGTCTATCACAGTCTAAGCAACCAAAGAAGTCTTGCTTCAATTCAATTTACCCACTACTGGGCCAGGGATTTAGCTCAGTGGTTTCACTGCCTGCTACACAAGCACAAAGACCTGAGTTCGATCCCTGGTACCAAAAAAAATAGTAATAAAAATAAAAATAAAAATAAATTTACCCACTACTGAGCGCCTCCTCTGCACTAAGTCTTATATCTGCCATAGGCTGCAGGGATCGTCACTCAAATATAACACGCTTTTTAAAAAAATTTGTAATGCATCTTTGTTAAAGATCCACAGGCCTGAGGGTTTCCTGAGTTTTCACCTCTACAGTTAAGGAAATAGAGTAATATTGAGTTCAGGCGTAGACTGTACAGGTAGAGATGTACTCTCCATTACTAAAGTAAGAAGTCATTACTTTTTTCAAGGTATCTACTAAAGAGTGTAATGAAACTGTTAAAAGTTACATTAAAAAATAAAAACATTGTTGAAAACAGGACCCACATTGTTATCCTTTCTGCAATTTGGTGAGAAAAGGAAGGATCCTCATTAAAAATTTGAATATATTTGTATAAAATCAATAATATATTTTTTCCTACACGGTCATGGTAAAGTACTTAGCTTCATTTAATAAAATAACTAAGATCTACCACAAAAGTCAACCAATATGGAAGTATATTTCTTTTTTATACTTCTATTGTACCTAGGAATTTATATCATCAGAATTTACTGATGAAATAATCCATGTTCATCTTATTCTGAGTCATCAGAAAATGTTATTAGAAATAACCTGAAGATGAAAAGAAAAATTAACCTAAGTATAAAAATTTATAATTTTTCAAAAGTCAATTAAACAAAATTATTCAAAGAGATAGGTGCGGCTAACATTCTACTAAATGTTTTCATATATTGTGAATATTTGTCAGTTTTTATTTAAATCTCACCATAATTCATAGTTTGTCATTTCAACTTAGATTTCCTATATTTTACTTCTATACTATATTTTAGAAAAAGTAAATGTTTTGTGTTTGCATTTAGAGTGGTGACTTAAGCTACAGATCTTTCTGAGAAACTGAGAAAAAAGGACCTATATTTTTCCATTCAATTTCAATAGAAGCTTGCTTGTAGATCTCTCCAGAATAGAGATTCTGTCAAGAGATTTTACTTTATAACAGTGAAAAAATGGCAATACTCGGTTCTGACCCACCAAATATTTAAAATCCCCCAAATTATTTTTACCTCAACTGACTTAAAAATAATCTTTTTGGTGGGGAAACATACATCAATTTGGTCATGAGTTCAATACAAATTAGTAAAAAGTAAGTATTAATAAGCATGCCTCAATTTGTTTACAGTCTCATTTTCCTAAGTCATACATTGATACTCATCATCTATCTTTTTTTTTTTTTTTTTGGTACCGGGGATTGAACTCAGGTCCTTGTGCAGCAGGCAGCGAAACCACTGAGCTAAATCCCTGGCCCCATCATCTATCTTTACTATATTAGAATTTAAACTTTTGCTATCTCAAACCAAGATCAAGCACTCAGTATTATCAGTGATCCACCTCTCAGCCATGCACTGTAATTCCTGCAATATTTACACCTTCATCATTACACAGTAGCTGTGCTTCAAAGTTTTATTGCATGTATTACTCTTATTTTACTGGGTGCATGCTTGAATTTATTTTAAAAAGAACAGAAGGGCCGGGGATTTAGCTCAGTGGTTTCACCGCCTGCTGCACAAACTCAAGGACCGAAGTTCAATCCCCAGTACTAAAAAAAAATTTTTAAATTAAAAATTAAAAAGAACAGAAAATGAAAAACCTTGAAGTACAGGTGGCATAGTTATCAAACCTAATACAGTTAAAGAAGAAAATGAAAAATCATAAGTCGTGCAAAAGGCAACAAATCCTTAACCTTAATCAGATTAGATATTCACTGGACTTAAGATGATCTTGGGAAATGATGACCCAAACAAACTAAGTACATGGATTCTGGAAAAACTACCTTCCACATACCAATTTGTAATTAGAGAGGTTTTAAAATAATTGTTTAAACTCTGGGAAAAAGGTTCCCTTCTAACATAAAAGTTTGCCGTTTATTTTCAGAAATGCATTAAGTATTAAACTGCTTTGAATGTTTCTAAGACATGACACAAAGACATGGGACCCCTAGAACCAGTAACTTCTACATATAATCCAAAAACTATTAACTCTCTAAAAAGAAAAGGGAACAAGCATTTATAGTTTGATCTTGGTGCACAAATACACAAACAGAATTAAGAAGCTGGAAGGAATAAAATGAGCTTCTCTTTAGAATTATGAGTAAGTTTACCTTTACTCTTTTCATATTTCAATCTTTCTTTAACCAGGCATGCATTCATTTTATACTCAGAGTAAGTTTTAAAATCTAACTCAGACTGTTTTCAAAAATCATACTTAAGATATTCAACTTGAATCTTACTTATTTTTTTCATTTTATTTTGCTTTGAAACCTCACACACAAAAGTTTTAAATTTACTTAACCTCCGAACTACATACTAAAACACTAGTTTTTTTTGAAAATGAGGAACTTGAATAATGACAGAGAAGGATTTGTATATGTAATTCCTCCACACTGCCCTATTTGAATCAATCGTTAACTACAGAAAGTCCAGGGATAAAGCATGTGAAATCTCCAGAATGTCTGGAAATTGTTCTCTGCTTCATTCAAAGGGAGAGTAAAAAAGGAGGGAGAGTAAAAAAGGAGAGAGAGAAGATAATGGCCCAACAGAAGGTTCTACACAAAACAGTGAATGAAAACTGTCAGTAAAGTAGGAACTTTGAAATACAGTTCCAAAATTTACCTCACATAAAGAATGAAGTCACCTTGACGAATATTTTTTAATGTCTTAAAAGTATCCAGGTCAACATTTCACATTATGCGTAATAAAATAAATTCCATACAGGCACATGAAAGTAACTGGAGAAAATACTGTTTCAGGTATTCATGAGAAATACACTGTAAACCATACCACTGTTATGATAAAATAGTTCAGTACAATTGTGGGCATTTCCCTCAAAAGTACCAAACAGATGTATTATAAGACACATATACAGGGCCGGGGATTTAGCTCAGTGGTTCCGGTGCCTGCCTTGCAAGCGCAAGGTCCCGAGTTCGATCCCCAGTACCAAAAAAAAACAACACACACACACATATATATATTCATTCTAGAAACCACTTGTTCTAAAGACAGTATTTCTTGTCCTGTTTCCTTAGAAAACACAACAAATGTGAACTATCTGCTTCAGAATCCTTCACTCAAAACTCACATGTATAAAGTGGTTCTCAACTTTTATGTCTAAATTTAAAGCTACTCTTTCTAAAATTAAATGCTTGAACAAATACCTTCTCTATTTTCATTTAAGTCTGCTTCATGCAATTTTATAGATATCTTTACTACTTAAAATTCTCTTAAGATGATTTAAAGGAAGCAAGACATTTTTATGACTCATAAGAATACAATTTATGATTATAAACAATGTCTAACATATAGATGATTTGAATGTGCCAGGCATCACATGCATTACTTCATTTAATTCCCACAAATCAACATAAAGTAATGACTTTTTTTTTTCTTGTGGGACATATTCAACAGAAATCATCTACAGTGCATTAAAAATGACCCTAAGTTCCTTGTTACTCCTCCTACCACCAGGTGCACATCATTTTTCCACCTTTTTGAAAATAGGCTGGCTTTGTGAGTCTCTGTGGCCTTGCAGCAGCTTCCATTGCTGCTGCCCTGAGATCAACATGGAAAGTGACCTGGCTAAGAGCACAAGGACAGAGAGGCTTAGCTAACCGCCAGCACTAGACTCACTCTTGTGAGGGAACCCACTTGGACAACCTGCCTGACCTAGCAAGCAAATAGCTACAATAAAATGAGTGAGCCAATACAAGACTACTGTAAGAGGAACACGAGTGAGCCCAGCTCAGTATGCCACAAATAAGTGGCGGTTGTGTTAAGCCATTATGCTATGGAGTAATTTTACTGAGGAGCAAAAAATAAAGAATATATCATTTTATCAAGTATTTGTTTTTGAATTGTAGAGCCATTATCTCAATGCTGTGGCCATTATTTATTAAGAAACAAAAACTATGGGGATGGGGATTTAGCTCAGTGGTTCCGGTGCCTGCCATGCAAGCCCAAGGACCTGAGTTCGATCCCTGGTACCAAAAAAAAAAAAAGAGACAAAAACTAGGGCCGGGGAGTTAGCTCAGTGGTTCCATCGCCTGCCTCGCAAGCGCAAGGACCCGAGTTCAATACCCAATACCAAAAAAGAGAAAGAAACAAAAACTACTACCAAATAGCATTTGATAACTCTAAAAGACATGTGACACAATAAAATCTATGTGAAGAATAAGATTTACTTAACAGAGGACAATCTCTAAAAATATATCCCCCCCACCTGGTACCAGGGATCAAACTCAGGACCTTGTACTTGTGAGGCAGGCACAGTGCCACTGAGCTACATGCCTGGTCCTACAGTTTTATTTTGAACAAAGGCATGGCAGTAGAATGAATGAATGAATATATATCTATATCTATCTATCTATTTATATCCCTAACTTTTGCAAACAATTTCTGAAGATTTATAAAAAGTTAGTGAAACATTTGCTTCTAGAAAAGGCAACTGAGAACTGGGGGACAAGGGCAGAAAAAAACTATACATCATTTACACCTTTTTATATCTCTTAAATCTTGAAACATGAATTTACTGCCTGATAAAATTCATTTAAAACTTAAAAAGCTAATGTATAGTCTTTTGTAATCTCTTAAAACATATATAGTGAAGAATTTCCACATGGAATATGATTTAGATTCATTTCAAAATAACTGGAGGTGGGGTAGTGGTCAGATATTAAAATGACACAGTTTATAAAATCAACAGTTGATAATTATCAAACCTGACTGATGGGTACATGAAAGTTCATTATACTTCTCTGGCACCTTGAGTTTGAAATTTTTTGTAACAAAAAGTTGTTTTAAAATATTAATGTAAAGCTGTAACAACAATGCTCAGAAAGCTAACTATGAAGATAAAAAGATATTGTCATGATTACAAAACATTCACAAATATTTACAAAAACATAGGCTTTTTTACTTATATTTTTCTTTATTCATCTGACAAAACTTTCAGAAAAGACGTATGAGCTATTATTAATACTTAAGTGCCAGGCTGAGTATTCTATAGACATCATCCCATCTGATGCTGAGTATCTGTGAATTAACTAGCATAATTTTAAAACAAACTAAACCCTGACATTTCTAGCATAATTGCATGGACTCCAAAGTCCACGCTCTGTAAGGAAGAATTTTAAAAGACTGAAAAGTTACAATTAATCTACAAACAGAATAATCAGCTGTTAGAGGACCAATGGGACACATATTTATATTTTAATGAGAAAATAGTATTTGGATTTTATAACATCTTCTAAGTAAGAGAATTATAAAGGTATAAATTGTTTTATATGAAAAAATTTTAAATCCTCACTAACTTGAAAACTACTATTAATGCTAAAACAGTGTCACACAAATTCTCACCTATTAGGCTCACATATTTCCTTTCTGTTATTAACTAAACAAAAACTATAAATTTCTTCCCCATAGTTTTGAAATTTAATTTTCTGGAAGAGAATTTGTCTGTGGTTTCAGACCATTTTAACTCCTACTTATCTACAAATATTTTTGTTTCTTGCCCTACACTTTCAAAAACTTAGATTATTTCTGAAGCCTAGGCTATATATTACTTGTCCTTTAATTTTAAAAAATCCTTTTAAATTGCACAAACAAGCATAAACATCAGTAAAAAAAGAATACATTTTTAAAAATCATGTATTTTATTCCTCCTTGTTATAAGAATATAAACAATTATAAAGAATAAGTGTTGAGTTATACAAACTGTGTTTTAGAATCGGCTAACACTAAGGGTCAAAGAATTAAAAGCAGTTTGTTTTCAAACCTACTAATATGTAAGACATACTTAAGAATGGCTCCAGCCTCTAAACTCCTGCTGTATTTGCTTCGTATCTCTGCAAATAGCACAAAATTACTGTGATTTCTCTGTTTAACATCTGACTACGAATCCCTCTATGGCAGGGTCTTTCAATTTCAAAGAGCAGCACAATATTGGCATGCGTAGGAACTCAATTATTTTTTGAGGAATTAAGAGAATGTAAAAAATATCCAAGAATTCCACAATGCTCTCAAATAGCAATTTCCTGGCTTTTAGAAGAATGGGGACACTCTGGTTTCAATTTTTGAATATAATAAATTGATGAGTTCACTGCCCATTTAGATTCCAGCAATATCATGATACCATGTACAGATTCCCATTAAAAAGCAAACAGAAGTCTGTTTCCTAAAACAGCAGAAATGATTCAGAAGAAAAAGCAAATATAAACTGAAAAGTTTTCAATTTTTAATGTACAGATAAGATATGGCATTACTTTAAGATACGTGGAGGCAAATATGCTAAGCTTATGTAGTTTGGAGGGCTTCAGAAACCTAGAGAGTGAGACTGAAGGTTATACATGCTTGCTCTAAAGTATCACATTTCTGCCTCTCATTGCTCACCAGACTTGTACAGTGCGATACTGTTTGTAAAAGGTTATATATAAGATAACTATGTATTTTCTCTTCATTTATCCAAACATTAAGAGCCTACTTTGAACCAAACACAGTAGGATGGACTGTGGATAACAGAATAAAAACATGCCCAGTATCCCCAAATAACCTTAATACAGAATTTTATAAATCAACCAGGGGCCAAGTACTGATTCACAAATTTGTGCAAACTAGTATCTGTTATGAGTGAATACAACCTCTTCTAATTTTCTACACTCTTTAACCAAAACCAAAAGATAGAAGTCCACATTAATGAAATTTCCCCTGGGAGTTATTTATAAAATGGCTCACTTTGGCCAAATTTGCAGGGAAAAAACATTCTTTGGCCAACAACTTGCATTTCACATTTTAACCTGAACTGAATGTATAATGAAAGGCAAATGGTCCATTATGGAAATGTTGACAGACTTACACCACCGGTGGATGCAACTACAACGATGCATTTATTGAAAATTAATGAAGTTCTGAATTTTTACTTATAAAGTGGATATTATTAGTTTTAGATTATTTTCTGCAAGCCAGTAGTCAAAATTTAATAAGATATGTACAGATTGTGATAATTTTCACTCTTATCCACTCCTTGCAGCCTATGTGCATTTAAACCAAAAAACATTTGATATATACTAACTATAAATTATTGCCTTGGAGATCTCTCAGGCATGAAGAAAAAGCCTCTTAAAATAAATTTAAAATATTATATGCTTGATGGTGTATAACCGAAGGTTTAATCTCACCACTAAAGGGGCAGTTACCATGATTCTGCAATAACCCTGCAGACAATAATCAAGACAGCTCCTGTTGTTCTCTCAGTAAAATCTTCGTAAACACAGCATGGATATATTGTAATTTGATATCTGTACGATCAACAGCTATACCCTATAACTCATAAGATTTTATTCACCATTAAATTGAGCATTTTCCTCAAAAGCAATAGAAAAGTATGTTATTTACCAAGCATTGTCTTATTAACTATAGATTAGAACATTAAAATAAATATGCTTTCTTTCGCACTAAAAAAGTAAGACCCATAAAGCAAGCTCCAAAATGGAGGGAATTAGTTACATCCTTCAAACTTTGGGAAAATGTATCTGTACTACACTTCCATTATTATTTTAGAACAACCAATCCCAATCAGTTTTCTACTACAAATATAAGAAATTGTCCCCAAACAGAGCTCTCTATGATCAGTTAGATTCAAAAATGTCTGTTTCCACTTCATAATGATATTAATATTATTCTAACTTTTTTAAAAAAGGAAAGGAAGAAAGAAGACAATTAGAATAAACACAAATGATGACACAACTTCAGGAAATTAGGGAACATGTTATTTAGAAAAGGATCAAAGACAATATAAATTTGTATCAAAAGCATTCAAAATGGAGATTACAGGAATTCAATTACTGGTTACACACACACACACACACACACACACACACACACCAGTACACACGTTATTAAAAGACAAGTAGATGACCCCATTAGTATTTCAGAAGTATAATAAAACCATCTTTCACTCACCAATGCTGGATTTTCTCTTGGCAGTTAGTGACCACCTGTCATGAAAGCAGATAACTACTCGTGAAAAAACAGGGCTATGCACAGAGCTACAAAATCAGTATATCAGAAAACTAGAACAGTGGCTTTACAGATTTAATAGCATCTCAGTATACATTTTTATTTGTCAAAGGCACAGAGATGTGAACGTTAGTTTTTAAGCAGCACACTTTATCATAACCCTCTAATGCAGGCTGATAACTGCAGAACAAATTACAGCTTTCCAATTCATACTTGGGTACAAAACCCTCTTCATAACTATTAGGTGACATATGATATAAGATAACTAGTATTTTGTACAATCTACAGACCTGTTTTCAATGTTACATATTTTGTAGAATACGCAAATGTTATAAATAACAAGAAACCAATGTAACATCCACATTCCATCAGTTAAAAAAAATAGTGGTGAAAATATTTTATTTTGTCAGTATATCTCCAAATGTTTTCACCTGTAATTTTTATTCTGATGTATTAAAAATGAGTTCAAAGAGATTTTTCTACTACATTTTCAAGAAGAAATACTTGGGCTAAAGAGATGCTCTGAACAGCTCATTTTTCTTCAGTGAACAATGATAAAATTTTAAGCACTTCATAGTCAATTTAAACTATTTTTATAACACTACAGCAATGAAATTAAGTAAAAAAAATTATTTGTTTTCCTTTGAAATATTTCAGTAGATTCTCAAAATGCTCAGAAAACTTATCAGCATTGGCAAATACAATGTAAAAAAAAAAATCACTTTCTGAATGGCAATTTTAAAATTAATACTATTTTCACAGATTACTGATCACTTATCACCCACTAATAAAATTTTTAAACAGTAATCTAGAACACCACAACACCATTTTAGAGACAGAGAAAGTAAGGGATAAAACCCAAAATGCCAAGGCCATATGAAAAAGACAGCAGTATGATCTGGTTCACAACACACTGCTCTAGTTTACTGTTCTAAATAGCAATATTGTCTCCTGTACAAGCTCGATGTTTCACCCAAAAAACACAAGATTTTTTTTTAGACCTGTCACTAAATTCCTCTATTATAACATTTAATTCCTGAAATAAATGTCCTCCTTTGGGACATTTTAAATACTAAGGCAGCAATCCTGCACCAAAATACATGCTGTAATCAGATACCCAACCATACTACACATTAACTCAGCATAAAAAGTCTGCTTTAGAATGAAGATCTCTCAGTAAGTATCAATCACATAGCAACACTTAATAACAGTGGTAATATATAATAGAGTAGTGACTACATCTGGAAGAGCCAAGCTAAAACTACATCAATCTATTTCACTGTTTCTGATTTAGCAGTAATTATGAAATAGACAAATAGAATTAAACGTAAATTGAAAAAGAAAAAAAGCTTCATGAAATCCTTTTCATAAAGTTCCCATTTAACAACCCCATTAAAAGATGAGACCCAAAAACAGTCAGGATGTTTTCCAATCCCAATGCCTGTGTTTCCAAGCATGAAGTGAGCCAAAAGCACAAAAAGAAAAGCCCTGCAAACCATAAGAGCAGAATGTTCATTAACCTCTACATGATAATCCTTTCGTAGCTGCATATTAACTAGTTACATATTCATAATCATTTACATTATTTAAAGGACCTTCAATGAAATCTTCTAGGCTATATCCATTAGTGACAGTGTTAAAGGTTATAGAAGATAGTCTACTTAATGTTTCCAGGAAGGCTTTTTAATTAGTAAATATGTAAATCTGGCACAAATGCATTTTATGTTTAAAAATAAGTCACTGGTAGAATGGCATGGGTTCTTGCCATCACCCCAGTCCAACCTCTACTTTGTTCTAGTCATGTTCCCCCATTCCTCACCCTTTTTCTTTCCTAAAATAGTCTCCTTTGCCATATTCAAGGATAAACCAACAACAAAAATCCATTTCATAATTTACAACCGAAAATTTTCACTACCAAAACACTGCTTTATATTCAATGCCTTTATTGGTTACATATAGCACTTAAGACAACAGACACTCGAGGGTCTCAAGTAGACTCAAGAAGTGCTATTCTGAAAATCAGAAATAAAGGAAAAGATAAAAGAAACAGATATGGAAATGTGTAGAATAACCTTCCAATGATGTGTCTACTGTTATTTGTGTTTATAGTATTTATGATTCACTTACTTCCAAAAAAACATTTAAACCCAAGCACTTGTATTTATATATTAAGATGCTTTTAACTTAACTGGCAAAGAAATTTTTAGAAGGGAGAACATTATATGAATCAAATTTTAATGTACCTGGTAAAGAGGGGACAAAGAAACCCTTATTTTTCTGTGAAGTTAACCTCAAATAATCTTGTTTTCTGACTGAAAACTGAGGATTAATTCCTTTAAGTGTTAAATGAAGTGACTGTGAAACAGTGGCTCTACAAGCAACTCCTGAAAAAGAAAACAAGAGTATTTTATCACTTTGTTGACCTCCACAAAAGTAAGATTGCTGTGGAGCAGCAATACTAGTTTTGATTTGTTTAAGATAAATCTGTTAAAAAAAATAAATCTATTAAAATCTACAAAAGTTATTCCTTTTAAAAAATTCATTTTTATAAAGTCTATAACTAGACTTCTACTATTAAAATAAATGACCTAGGAAATTCTTTAATATGACTATACTTAGTGTCAAGAAATTATAAATAAAATATGTATTCATATAGTAGTATAGCTGTTAAGTCCACAGTAAAGAAAAAGAGCTATAACCTGATTTTGCACTTTTTCTTTTCTTTTTTTTTTTTGGTACTGGGAATCGAATTCAGGACCTTAAGCTTGCCAGGCAGGCGCTGTGCTGCTGAGCTAAATCCCAGGGACGCTGATTTAGCATTTTTTTAAGATACAGACTATCATTAACGGTGTTTACCAACAACCCAATAGCTACAAAATCATATGGTATACTTTATTAACTCAAAACTGGCCTTAACCTAAGATTTGTAACACTAGTGGTATAAGCGAAGCCTTTATATGATGAAAATCAATATGCAAACATTTCAGTGAATTAGGTTTTAACCTCTAATTTTGAAGAGAGAAAGTAACGTACTCAAAATTATACAATAGTCCAAGATCTGGGTAGTTTTACCTAGGTCTATCAAATACCAAAGCCCTTATTCCCTTGTATTTGGACTGTTTTCAACCATATAATTTACTGCACAACAAGAAAAGCTGATTACATCTACAATCTCTCTTAAAATATTGTTGCTATGTTCTCCTCAACCTTTTCCAATACAACACTCATATACAAATAAGACCTGGCCAATAATGAAAGCAACTAAGCTTAAATTCACCTATTCATTAGTATGAATTCTTATTTCTTTCACTGCTTCATACCACTCCACACCATTTCAGATCAACTAAGCCTAACAAATTTCCCAAGCACCAGTTACACATGTGCATGCATGTGTGTGCGCGCACGCACATGTGTGTGTGTGTGTTTGGGGGGAGGTTGGGAAGGTAACGGGCTAACCTCATAACAGCTAACACATCTCATCACATTTATTTTTTGTACCAGGGATCGAATTCAGGGCCTTGCGCTTGCAAGGCAGGCGCAGAACCACTGAGCAACATCCCCGGCCTCTCATCACATTTTTAAGACACTTTTGACAATAATCAAATTAATGCTCAGGATGACTATGATGGACAATCCACCCAACAACCTATTTTTCTGTACATCAGTGTCCAGATAACATATTGCTAAAAAGCTAAAATTATGTTTGGCAAATTTTAATAAGGTCTAAGGTGAATAAATTATATGGAGAGCAAGAATAATTCCTTGGCTGGTTTGCCTCAGAAGTTGCTTTCTAAAAAGTATTTTATAAACAATGATGAATAGTTTAATATACAATAAGATCTCCAGTACTTATTTTTGTGCTATTTATTTTGGTAACAGACCACAAGGGGGCATCAACCTATGTGTTTTCCAAGTTAAATATAGTGCAACATTAAAACTAGACTGAAATACAAAGCCTAAAAGGGTAAGTTTGCTTCTTGAATCTTGATACTTGTCACTGAAATGCTTCATTTCATTTCTAAAACTCTTCTCACTGTACTACACTTTCAAATTCTTTCATTATGGGTTAATGTATAAGTTTGAAAAATGTACTCATCAAAGCTGTCGAAATGTATATAATCTACTTCTCTTATCAGACCACATCTTCAAGATATCTTACAATTTTTGGTTTTAAAGCTGCTGAGTCAAAAAAGGAAAAAGCATCAGTGAAAGCTAAAGCCAGTAGACAGTAGGCAAGCACCATTAACCTTATATTTACCTAAAGGGTGAAAATAATTTTGTTTAAGAAGTAAAGAGTGTTAATTAAGGAGATATGTAACATGTCACTACCAAAGAATGCAAGAAAGGTACTTTCAACAAAGTCAGTAAAAATTACAAATCTTTTAAATAAACTCTTCTGCAAAATAGGAAGGAAATGATTACAGGTTCCTAACAGAAAATATGCTATAAGCAGCAGATGAACTGCAATAAACCAAGTGCTACTGTATTAAAAACCACCACAGGGCCGGGGACTCAGCTCAGTGGTTCCGCCACCTGCTCCGCAAGCACAAGGTCCCAAGTTCGATGCCCAGTACAAAAAAAAAAAAACACCACAAAAGTTAAGAAAGCCACTTCAATTTTAAACAAATTCATGTTCTAAATATACTGAAAAGCAAAACTGCTACTACTAAATACTAACTCCAATTATACAGAAGCATTTCTTTAAAATATTTACATGTTCTTTTTAAAATTAGCTGAGATAAAATCAAAATGATCATTAGCCCATTTTCTCTACACAAGCTTTCAAGGCATTCTCTCAGTATTCTAATCTTGCCTCTTTTTACACAAATATTGGACTATGTCTGACATGCTTTTTGTACTGTCCATTTCATTCCACTGTAAATTTTACCTACAAATTAGGGTTATTTTTTCTTTCAGTATTTATTACTTAAAATCCCAAGTGTTCTAATTATATACAGTTTTCTCCCAGTGGAAATTTTTTAACTGGTAGCATTGCCAGGCATGGGGGCACACACCTGTAACCCCACCACTCCTGAGGCTCAGGCAGGAGGATTGCTGTGAGTTCAAGGTCAGCCTGGGCTCCATAGTGAGTTCAAGGCCAGCCTGAACTACGACACCCTGTCTCAAAAAAATAAAAACAAACAAAAAACTGGTAGCATTTACTTTAAGACACTGACATGTTTGGGGAATTATTTAAATGAGATATCCAGGAAACTACCATACACTGGATGAAAGCTCTGTGTGGCGGGGGCCATGTCTACTTTATCCAACAATATTCACCTGCCACACAAGAAGCACATAAATCCTTTTAAAATAGTAAAGTTTTACAGTCACATTTACAAAAACCTCAGGAGCCACATACTATATATTACAGAACAACTCCTACATGAAATATAATAACATTTGCACTGAAATATATAAATATTCAAATGGAATAAATGCCTCAATCCAATCAGTTCTAGTCAGTTTTGTCAATACATTACTATGCCACAAACTTACAAATTAACTGTTTTCAATACTTTTCAGACTTCTAAATTGCAAGTAAGAGACTGTGGCCTATATTTGTGAATCTGAAATACTGCCTGAGTAGACTGCGTGGTCACCCTTTTACTACAGACATCAGTCATTTCTTCTAAATTCACATACTTTCTTCCTAGAAATCCTGTTCATCTCCCATCAAGAATAAGCAAAGATGGGCCAGGGATTTAGCTCAGTGGTTTCGCCACCTGCTGAGCAAGCGCAAAGACCCAAGTTTGGTCCCCAGTACCAAAAAAAAAAGAATAAGCAAAGAACCTTGTGTGGCGGTGATATAGGAGATAGGGTGAGGAAATGTGGGACCTGCCAATTACAAGATCTCAGGACAGTGGCCAGGACCCCATATGTAGAACTTCTCACAAGCTTGCAGGAGACGTGGACAGCATAAAATAAGACTGGCCATCCCATGATGAGTTCCCAGGATAGCCTGTGCTGTGTTTCTCAGACGCTGTATGTGCTTTTTCTTTTACCCTCTTTTTCTCTTTGTTCAGCCCAAGTTCACTCTAAAGAGCTGGTTTCTTCCATACCCATTCACACCGCACTTTTCAAATAAACTTGTGGCACCATTTTTGGCTTGTCTCATCCAATTCTTTATTCGAGGCATGAAGGATCTGGAATACTTTTGATTGGCAAGCCATTTCTAACGGATCTACCCCAAAACATTGGCACATGCCTATAATCCGTACTCTAGAAGACTATAGCAGAAGGATCACAAGTTCATCCATGCCTAATTCTTGGCAACTTAATGAGACTGTGCCTCAAAATTAAAAATAAAAATGGGCTGGGGGTATAGTTCAGTGCAAAGGCTCTGAGTTCAACCTTTAGAGAGATGGGCAGGACAGACAGGGAAAGACAGAAAGACAGACAGGAAGAAGGGAGGGAGGAAGGGAAGGGGAAGGGCAGGTAGCGGGGAGGGGAACATGAGGAGGAGTAGTAGGGAGGGAAGGAGAGAGGACACAGAGAGGAAGGGAGGGGGAGAGAGGGAAAAAAAGGAAGGAGAAAACAGAAGAAAAGGGAAGAGGAGGGAGAAAAAGAGGAAGACAGGGGAAAGAAGAAGAGGGAGAGGGAGGGCAAGAGAAAAAGAGAGGAGGAACAAGACATATATATATATACCTGCTACTAACTGAATCAATCTAATATACTGTACTCTGGGGAAAAAAACTAAAGTGATTTCAGAGATTCTGGTTCTGAAAGGGTGGGTGACAATGAGATTTCCACAAACTAACAAACCATCTAAACAGCTGGTGCACAAAGTAATACTATAAATATACAAATATGCAAACACACACAAATCCTACCCTTGAGTTCCTCCTGATTTCTTACAGTAAATCCTTTCAGAACTTCCCTCTAAGTGTAATAAACTTGTCACACAGATCAAGACAATAGCATGCCTCTGAAACATTCAAAGGAAAGAAATCACTAAAGAGTAAATACAAACAGTATAAAAACGTGGATAGAGGGAAATTCCCTGAGGTAAAGTAGAACATCATGTTAGTAACATACAGAGGAAGAAAGCTGCTCAACACCTGACAGCCAGGAAGCAGAGTGAGAAACAAGAGCCAGAGAGGAGGGAGCCAGGGACCCCAAGGTCATGCCCCCATAACTCCCCCCTTTAACTAGCCCCCACCTCCTGCTCCCATCATCTGCCAATAATGCATGCCACCAAATTATGATCTCATCAGGGATTATGCCACTGAGGAAGTTGAAGCCCTTACGATCCAGTAACTTCTCCAGGCCCCACCTCTGAACTTGCTCCACAGGAGATCAAGCCCTCAATGCATGAGTCTTTGAGGGACATTTCATAAACCATAACACAAACCTCTGGTATAGGAAGCACATTAGTACTCTTACTCAACACTATACTGAAGGTTCTAGCTCATACAGTAAGGCAAAAAACAAAACACACAAAAAACATAAGTGGTCTTAAGAACTGGAAAGAGTATAACTGTCATTTTTAACAAAATAATATATAGCTACATATATAATGTATATAGCCACATATATACTATGAGAATATACAGAGAAGCAGTTAGAATTCAAAATGATTTAAAGCAGTTAGAATTCAAATAAATTTAGGTCAGTATATAAAAATGTATATATACATATATCAGCAAAAAATTAATAGCAAAGAAGCAAATATCTAGGAATGAATCTACGTGCAAGATTTATATACCTTAAAAGCTACCAGGCCCTTGGTTTAATCTCTGATGCCTCAAAAAAAAGAAAGAAAAAAAAAAAGCACATAATGGGAACAGTTATAGAACTAAATAAGTGGAAATATATACTACGCTCATGAATTGAAAAATACTATTATAAACACATCACTTTTCCCTAAATTTATCTTTAGATTCCAAGTACCCCAAGCAAAACTCAAAGGTTAATTTGTAAATGTAAAAAGTTAATCCTAAAATATATACCAAAAAAAGCACAAGCAAACTTGAAAAGCAAAGAATTTTACTACCAGATATCAAAATCTATTATAAAGATAAAATAATTATGAAAATTTAGTACTAGTTTTGGTACAAGCAAATAATTCACAGGAACAGAAGAGAGAAACCTAGCTACACATACAGTTTCACATAACTTATGAAAAAGACATTCTCTGTATGGATTACTTTGGCTACTAAAAGGAACAACACTCATTGAAAAAGAACTTCATCTACCATCTTTAAAATTTTTCACTACAATATCTAGCATCCAATAAAAAATTACAATGTACAAGACAGTCAGTCTATAAAAACAGGGAAAGCTGACATGAAATCAAGAGAAAATCACACTACAAACAGACCCTTATTTGATTCCCATGTTGCAGCTGTGCTATAGTTTCAACCTGAAATGTCTCCCAAAGGTCTAGGAGTTAATTTCCAGCTTGGTTCTATTGGCACATGGTGGAAATTTTAACAGGTGGGGCCTAATGAGAAGTCTTCCAGTCACTGGGCGTGTGTTCTTCAAGAGGACTACAGGTTTCATATTACATTTTCCCTTCCTCTTTTTTCTTCTCTAACCATGAGATGAATGGCTTCCTCTGCACCATGAGGTACTACATCACCACAGACACAAGGGACCAAGGCCAATGTTGCAACCTTTAAAATTATAGACCAAAATAAACCTTTTCTCTTTACAAGTGGATTTATCTCAGGTACTCTGATACCACAAAAGGTAACAAAAGCTACAGACTTTATGATTAACAGGTTCATGAAAATGGAAGGCTAAATTAGACCTGCAATCCATTTTAAAATTTCAAAACAAATTATAAAATTTAAAAATATAATAACTGCAATTAAGAATTCAGTAAGAGACTTTAACAGATATATAAGAACAGTGAATTAGTAAACAGGAATATAAATCAATAGAAAATATCCAAATTGGCACACAAAACAAGAGATAGAAAATGCAGATGAGAAAGTAACAAAAGACACAGTGACAATACCTAACATGTATATTCAGAGTATCAAAAGCAGAAGACAAGGACTTAAAAGATACATTTGAGGGGCCGGGGATTTAGATCAGTGGTTCCGGCGCCTGCCTTGCAAGCCAAGGTCCCGAGTTCCATCCCCAGTACAAAAAAAAAAATACATTTGAAGAGCAGATAGGAGTTTTCTAAATCTGACAAAAGATATCAAATTACAAACTCAAGAAACTATATACTCAGAGCAGGCTATTAAATACAAAGAAAATATCTAGGAATAACAGAATAAAATTCTTGAAAATTAAAGATGAAGAGGGTAATTCAAAAGCAGATACACATCCCCCGCCTTGTAAGAAAACACCAAGGCCAATGAAAGACTAAAAAATGATAGAAGTTAAAAGATAATGTAATGACATCTTTAAAGTACTGAAAAAAGCCACTTTAGAATTAAATAAAAATTAAAATAGAATCTTCAAAACAATAATTCTAATGTCTTTGGGATTGAAAACACAGAGGAGTGGTTAATGAAATTAAACTATCAAAAGATCATTTAATTTAAAAAGTGGCAAAATTTAAGATAGACTATAATAAATGGTGCACATTGTCATCTCTAGGATAGTAACTACAAGGAAAATAAAAATTTTTAACTATAAAGCTAACAGCATTTAGGAGATATTAACATGAAAGAAAGATAAAAGAATAAAAACAAGTATAACATAGCAAGATGAATAAATCCCAAATAAGTAATGGATAATTTAATGACCTAAATAAACAGATATATCATGCTTACAGATTAGACTTGCAAAATAAAAAAATAATTAGCTAACACCAGAATGTTTACAACTAAAAAGAGTAACAATACCAAGCTTCATCGTAACATTTAACTAAAAAAAAAATCTGGCATATTATTTTTTAAGACCCTAAATTAAGATGGTGATCCTTAAAATAGAGCATACAGATTACACATAGGGAAATGACAAGATTAATAAAATCAGTAGATGTTATATTCTTAGTCTATCTAGGCTGCTATAATAAAATATCATAAACTAGGTGATTTATAAACAACAAAAACGTATTTCTTACAGTTCTGGAGGCTGGAAAATTCAAGATGAAGGCACCAACAGATTGAGTTAGCAGGTGGCCCCCAGACAGTACCTTCTCCTTGTGTTCTCACATGGTGACAAGGGTAAGGTAGCCTCTGGGGCCATAAAGAAAAGAAGGAGAACCCAGAAAAGATCTGAAGTGAAAATTAAGCCCACAGGAGAGTGAAGAGAGACCTCAGCACAAAAAAAGGAGGGGGCAAGCCCTGCTTTTTCCCTGGGCCCTGACTGTGTGGGAGGGGCAACTCGAACCTGCAGATAGAAGTGACTACTGGTGACTCCAGAGGCCCCCACAGAAAAACTCACCAGCACAACGAAGCAGTGGATGCAGAGGACTGAAGTGGCTGCTGACTTATTTGGGTTCAGAAGACCTCTAGGAGACGGCAATTGGCCGATGGCCATCTTGGAGAGAGGACAAATGAGCTTGGAACTCCAGCACACCTGTGGGCTGGCTCCATTTAGCAGTTCCTAGTGTCAGGGTAAGGCAGAACCGAGTACAAGTCAGCAGAAGGTCAAGGAGCTGAGTTCATGCCAGCAAGAGGAACATAGAGTATTGCAGGCTGAACAAATCAGGTACCAGCCTCAGAGCTAGAAACTAGCCTGAACTTCAGTAGAACTAAAGGTGCAGGCTTGCTGGGATTATCCACTACCTCACTGTAAATTATGGCTGGCTTCCTGGGATTAATCAACACGATCTGGGTTCTGTTTGCTCACTCTGTCAACCAGTGACATCAGAGACTCGCTCCGAAGTGGACATTTTTTTTTTCTTTTTCTCTTTTCTTTTTTCCTTGACTATTTGGTCTTGTTCTTATATAAGTGTGAACATTGTTTCTAGTTTTCTTCTCGTTGTTCTGTTCTCTTCCGTTTTTGTTTTTATTTCCTCCTTCTCTCTTATCCCATCTTCACCACTTTCCCAAAGATCTTGTAATTAATCTTGCTTTGTCCTCCAGCCTTGTTTCTAACCTTCTTCTATTTTTTTCCCCTTAACTTCTTTTAAATTTTCTCCCCTGGGGGGTAAAATTGCCATACTGAAGGCATATTTACTGTATACAACTTTCTGGATTGTTCTGGATTTTTTTATGTAACCACTAATATAGTTCATATGGTTAAAGGTGGCAAATTAATAGTTAGCACAATTTGTCATTTTCTAGGCTGTGACTGATGCTATTGCTACTCCTGATTGTACTACTCTACCCAAGGAGATACAATTATTCTAATCAGTTGTTCTTCCTGGTATGCCAAGACTGAAATTGCCTAAGGATCATAATAACATAGTCCAGTGCCAAAGAACCAAGGGCTAGGCCAAATAGGAACCAACTTCTCATCGTCCATAAATTGAAGAGGTAGGAACCTGCAACAGACACAAAACTTAAAACCCAGCTATATCTGGAAGACTCTCTGAGAAGCAGTCATTTCCTAAGGGTTCTAAATACTGGCAATAAAGCTACTTGCAGTAAGCATTAAGTAAGTAAGCAATTTACAAGCACCAACCCCAAAATTAAAATTAAAAAAAAAAAAACAAAAAACAATGAGAAGACATTTAAGCAAAATCCAACCCCAGACTTCAGCTCACCAAAAGCAAACCCAGGGAGGCAACAAGGTAGAACAATTTGAAAGCCACTGACCTAAACTCTCTGAAGTGGTACCAACAGAAGTAACAAAACAGATTAATGAGGTTCTAGAAAAAAAATCAAATCAGAAATACTCTCTCAGGTAACTACAGAGATAGTGACCATAATGAAACACATGGTTAGTGACTCTAGAGCAGATACTGATTTAAAAAATAAAGACCTTAGGAAAATGGTGGAAACCATGAATGCCCAACGTAAGAAAGAAATGGAATCCATGAAACAGACTCAAACAGATATCCAGGAGATTAAAAATTCCACTTAAAGTATACACAGCAGAATGAGCCAATGTGAGGACAGAACATCAGATATAGAAGACAGGATTGTAGTTAGCAATCACAAAAAGAAAGATCTCTTAAAAATAGCAAGGGACCATGAAAAATCAACACAATGGCTGCTAGATGATGCAAAGAATAATGTAAGATTGATTGGAGTTAATGAAAAAGCAGGATAGTGCAAACAGCACAGAAAACCTGTTCACAGAAGTAGTAGCAGAACACTTTCCAAACAGGGAAAAAGAATCTGACATACAAATAAGTGAGGCATATAGAACTCCAATTAGCTATGATCAAAAATTAAATCTACAAACAAGATTTATCATGTAAAGGTACAAATTCCCAGTGATGAGTGTCATCCTATTATATACTTAAAAGGTACCAATAAACTTGATGAATTAAATAAAACAATAACATTTAATATTGTTCAAGGTAAAATAATCTGCATGCAAATTTAATTATAATCTATAGAACTATAAAAAAAATCTACACCAAGGCATGTACTACTCAAGATTCTAGAAATTCAACACAAGAACAGACTATTAAAAGCTATTAGAGAAAAGAAACAAATCACCTATACAGGAAAGCCCACCAGAATCACAGCAGACTTCTCAACATAAACCCTCATGTCAATGACAGTGAAGTGAAGTACGTCAAACCGTAAAAGAAAGTATCTTCCAATCCAGACTGATGTACCCTGCAAAACTATCTTTCACATTTGATGGAGAAATAAGATACTTCCATGACAAAGGACACCTAAAGAAATTCATGACCATGAAACTAGCACTTCAAAATGTTCTGCAGGACATTCTAGAAAGAGATAATAAGGACTACAACTCCATGAACCGCAAAAGAATTAATCCACCAAGCAAGGCAAGTAATTAAACAGAGAGGGGAAAAAAGGAAACCAACAACAGGAAAATAACATGACAAGGATGAGTTAATACATATCAGTTATAACCATCAATGTATATGGTCTCAATTCACTAATCAAAAGAAACAGACTGGCAGAATGGATCAATACGCTGCATACAACAAACATATTTAATTCAAAAAGAAATTCATAGACTGAAAGGCAAAGGATGAAAAACAATACTCCATGCGATAGGAATCCAGAAAAAACAGAGGTAGCTTTTATTCTGCAGATAAAGTGGATTCCAAGCCAAGACTAATTAAGAAAAACGAAGGTCACTACACCCTTGTAAAGGGAACACTCCAAGAAGAGGTAACAATCATAAATATTTATACATCAAATACCAGCACACCCAACTATATAAAACAAATATTAACAGACATGAAAATCAAATAAGCACTAATACAACTGTAATGGGGGACCTCAATACCCCACTGTCACAAATAGATCAACTAGACAAAAAAAAAAAAAATCAACAAAGATATATCAGAATTGACCAAACTTTCGATTAAATGGACTTAGATGTCTAGGGTTCCACCCCACAAAATCAGAATTCATATTCTTCTCAGCTGCACACAGGACGTTCTCCAAAACAGACCACATACTAGCTCATGCAAAGGAAATAATACTATCCTATGCATATTATCAGACCATAGTGCAATGAAATTAGAAACCAATGGCAAAGGAAACCATAAAAACTTTATAAACAGATGGAAATTGAATAACACCCTCCTGAACAATCAATGGGTCATAGATGAAATTAAACAAGAAATTAGACAGTTCCCAGATTTAAACAATAATTCCAATATAACATACCATAACTTGTGGGATGCAATTAAAGCAGTCCTATGAGGAAAATTTATAGTGATGAATTCTCATATCTGAAAAACAGAGCAAGCTCAAATAACCTAATGTTGAGCCTCAAGCTTCTAGAAAAAGAAGAACATGTCAAGCCCAAAGCTCATACAAGGAAGGAAATTATAAAGATCACAGCAAAAATTAATGCAATGGAGACTAAGAAAACAATACAAAGAATCAATGAATCGAAGACTTGTTTCTTTGAAAGATTAAATAAAATTGACAAACCCTTAGCCAATCTTATCAACAAAGGAAAGACTCAAATCCATGCTATTATGAATAAAAGGGTGAAATCACAACAGATCCTGCAGAAATCAGAAGACCATCTATACCTACTTTGAGAACCTGTATTCTAGTAAGATGGAAAACAGAAGAAATGGACAAGATTCTAGATACATATGAATTACCAAAGCTAAATCTAGAAGACACAAAAATCCTAAATAAACAAATATCAGTCATCAAATTGAAAATGTAATCAAAAACTTACCAACAAAGAAAAGCCCAGGCCTTAACAGATTCACTGCTGAATTCTACAAAAAATCCAGAGAAGACCTAATGCCACTACTTCTCAAACTCTTTAATGAAATTGAAAGGGAAGCAATACTCTCATACACATTACTGGAAGCAAGAATTACCCTATACCAAAACCAAAAAAGGATCCAACCAAAAAAGAGAATTACAGGCCAATCTCCCTAATGAACATAAAACACAATAATCCTCAATAAGATACTGGCAAACAGAATGCAGCAAATCATAAGAAGACTGACCAAGCAGGATTCATTCCAGGGATGTAGGGATGGTTCAACTTACACAAATCAATAAATGTAATATACCATATTAACAGAGCCAAGGACAAAAACACATGATCATCTCAATAGATGAAGAAAAAGTGTTTGACAAAGTCTAACACCCATTCATGATAAATAACCTACAGAAAATTGGAAGTCTTTACCTCAATCTGATAAAAGCCATCTACGATAAACCAACAGCCAGTATCATAACTAAATGGACAAAACCTGAAAGTTTTCACTCTAAAATAAGGAACAAAACAAGGATGTCCATTATCACCACTCTTATTCAATATAGTTCTGGAAACAGTAGCCAGAGCAATTAGATGAGAAATAAATAAAAGAAATAAGGATTGAAAAGCAAGAAGTTAAATTATCATTATTTGCATGACATGATACTCTACATAGAAGGCCCCCAAAACTCCATCAAAAGACTTCTAGATCTAATAACCAAATTCAGTAGTATATCTGGATACAAAGTCAACACTCAGAAATCAATAGCCTTCCTGTACACAAAAGAAAACAAACTCACTGAGAGAGAAATAAGAGAAATAATATTTCACAATAGCATTCAAAAAAAAATTAAATACCTAGGAATCAAGCTAACAAAGGATGTAAAAGACCTTTCCATGAAAAACTGCAGTACCTTGAAACAGGAGATGAAAGAAGATATCAGAAAATGAAAAGATATCCCTTGTTCTGGGGTAGGAAGAACCAATATATTGAAAATGACCATACTTCCAAAATTGTTATACAGATTTAATGCAACCCTGATCAAAATATCAAGAGCATATCTCACAGAATTAGAAAAAACGATGCTAAATTTCATTTGAAACCCAAAGTGACCTAGAATAGCAAAAGCAATTCTGGTCAACAAAGGTGAAGCAGGGGGGGCATCACAATCCCTGACTTCAAATTATACTACAAAGTTACTATAATAAAAACAGCATAGTATTGGCAAAAAAAACAGACCCAAAGATCAATGGAACAGATTAAAAGATGCAGAAACTGAGCTGGGGATTTAGCTCAATGGCACTGTGCCTGTCTGGGAAGCATAAGGTCCTGAATTCGATCCCCGGTACCAAAAAAAAAAAAAAAAAAAGCAGAAACAAATCTAAACATACTGAGCCACCTTATCTTTGACAAAAGAGCCAAACACTGTCACTGGAAAAAAGATTGCCTCTTTAATAAATAGTACTGAGTTTCACTGCCTGCTGCACAAGCGCAAGGACCCGAGTTCAATCTCTGGTACCAAAAAATAAATAAATAAATAAATAAAATTTAAAAAAATAAATAGTACTGGAAAAATTGGCCTTCCACATGCCGAAGATTAAAACTAGACCCGTATCTTTCATCACATACTAAACTAAAATCAAAATGAATTAAAGATCTAAATATTAAAACAGAAACATTAAATCTGCTGAAAAACAGAATAGGTAGAACTCTTGAAGACACTGGTGTAGGCAAAGACTTTATAAACAAAACCCAATCACCCAGGAAATATCAAAGAATCAACAACTGGGATCTCATCTTATTAAAAAGCTTTTGCACAGCAAAAGAAACCACCAATAGAATAAAGAGACAACCTACAGTGTGGGAAAAAAAATTTTTGCCAACTGTTCCTCAGACAAAGGACTAATATCTAAAATATATAAAGAACTCAAAAAACTCAGACCTCCCCCCCAAAATTTTACACCTAATTCAAAACCGAGCATCTGAAATGAAGACACTTCTCAGATGAAGAAGTAGAAACGACAAATGCATGAAAAATGTTCAACATCACTGGTCACTGGAGAGATGCAAATTAAAACAACACTGAGATTCCATCTCACTCCAAAAAAATGGCTATTATCAAGAAATCAACCAGTAATAAATGCTGGCAGGGTTGTGGGGAAAAAAGGAACCCTTCTCCACTGTTGGTGGGAGTGTAGAATGGTGCAACCACTATGGAAATCACTGTGGAGATTCCTCAAAAAACTAAAAGTAGAGGTTCCATCTGACCCAGCTACTCCCCTTCTTGGTATCTTCCCAAAAGAATTAAAAATATCATACCACATAGGGCTGGGGATGTGGTTCACAAGTAGAGCTCTTCCCTTGCATGCACAAGGCCCTGGGTTTGATCCCCAGCACCACACACACACAGCAATATATACAAACCCATGTTTATAGCAGCACTTTTTGTAATAGCTAAATCTTGAAAACAGGCCAAATGCCCATCAACCAATGAATGCATAAAGAAGATGTGCTTTTTTTTATTTTTATTTTTTGGTACCGGGGATCCAACTCAGGACCTTGCGAGGCAGGCGGTGGAACCACTGAGCTAAATCCCCAGTCCAAAATGTGGTTTTTTAATACAATGGAGTACTCTGTCATAAAGAAGGATAAGCTTGAGACATTTCTAGCTAAATGGATGTACCTTGAGACCATACTAAAGTGGATAAATCAAACACAGGTTAAGTACCACACTGTTTCTCTGGTATGAGGAAACCAAAACTGTAAATAAGGACCAAAATGTATAACAGATATTGGGAAATGGGAAGAAAATGTTCAATGGGAAGGGGAACAAGGGAGGGAGAAAGGGAGAATGGAGGAAGGGACAAGGAATAAAAGAGAACAGAAGAAAAATGGAAATAAAGCTTTTGTAAATAAGGAGGGGAAGAAGGATTGAAGGGAGGGAAGCAGAACGGGAAAACAAAAGAAGTAAGATATATCACATATGGGTATAAATTCCCTATGATGAATGTTATCATTATATATACCTAAAGTGCACCAATAAAAAATTAACAGGTAAAGAAAAACACACTTCTAAAAAAAAAAAAAAAAAAAGAAAGAAAATAAATAAGAACCAGGGCATGTTGAAGAAATACTCCATTTGAGGATGAGGGCAGAGAAAGTACAGTAAATGTGGGACATCCTGTGCCAGAAAGCTAGGTAATGATCAAAGAAAGATGCAACATATGGGAGGGAAAAAAAAGCATCCTTTAGCCAGTTTCTAGGAGCTCCCTCTTCCAAATTTGGGACGCTCTAAACATCAAAAGAACCTCAGAAATTACAATCCAGTGAATTTTTAATGTGTGTGTATATATGTATATACATTAGAGAGAGAGAAAGACAAAGAGTTTATGGTGCTGACACTAACGGGGGGAGCTTACTGCAAGGGCTCTTCATTAGAGAAAAATGCCGGGTAATAAATACAACTGGTTAGAAATCATTGATTTGCAAACACCAATATACTAACTGATTTAGGCAAGGATCATCCATGATAAAAGGTTATTTTTTATCATAAGGGAACAGAATATTCATACTGTCTTGTATTATTAGCATTTAAAGTACTGGTATAAAGTAACATTGTGTATCTTCTGATGTGATGCACTGGTAAGTTACCATCACCTATGTAGAATTTTTGCCAAAACTGTTTCACTTTGTTTCTTCATGATTATAATCATTAGACATCTCCAAATTGTGAGACATTCTACAAGAAAACTGACCTAATCTCTTGAAAAATGTCAAATTTCATAGACAAAGACAGAAGTAAAATTATTTTAGATGAAAATAGACAAAAGAGATAATACTCTACTGCAGCCAAATGCAATGGTGATCTTTGACTGGATCATGGATTGAAAAAGGAGTTGGAAAGGACAATCTTAGAAAAATTGAAAAATTTTAATTTGTTACTTGTCAATGTTAACATCTTGGGCCTGAAAAAAATGTATTACAGTTTACAGGAGAATGACCTTGTTCTAAAATGACATCCACTCAACTATTAGGGATCTGATAATATCTATAATTTATTTCCAAATGGTTCAGCAGGGAAAAAAGTAAAATAGAAGTAAAGGAAAAGCAAACAGGACAGCTGATGTCTCTAAACAAAGAATGTTCATTATATTTTTCTTTCCAATTTTCTATAGTTTTATAATTTTTTCAAAAGAAATAATTATAGTTGGGAAAAAAATATTGTGTTACAACAGACTTAAAAAACTGAGATTTGCCGGGGATTTAGCTCAGTGGTTCTGGTGCCTGCCTCGCAAGCTGAGGACCCGAGTTTGATCCCCGGTACCAAAAAAAAAACAACAAAAACTGAGATTTAAGATCTGGAGATGAAGGCAAATGATACAAGTTAACAAATCTTCAAATCCAAACTGAAAATATTGAAAAATAAAATCATGTATTATGATTAAAGCGTAGTCTATGTCCCTCCTTCCCTCTCTCCCTTTTTCCCAGGACCATTCTTGTCTTTTGTTCCAATCTAAAGAAGCTTAACACATGAAAACAGGGTTTTCTTCCCCTTTGAAATACTGTATTGTTTATTAAAAATTTCCAAAAGACTTAAACCAAAGTTGCTTTTCTCATACCTCTCAACTAGAATGACACTGAGTGTTAAAAACAATAACAAGTTGTTCTAAAAGGAAATATAACTTATAAGCAGTGAGTTCCGAAACCTCACCTACTTACAAAATGAAATGTACCTTGGGCTATACAAACATGTTCTTGCAACTCTGCCATTCTTAAAAAAATAAAGTAGAAGGGAGGAACTGCACCATTAGATCAAATTCACTTTTTTCAATAAATCACCTATAATTCAATTTAGGAAAAAGCATTTTCTAAAGTTCAACACCTCAGGTCAGGGATTTAGCTCAGTGGCACCACACCTGCCACACAAGCTCAAGGTCCTGAGTTCAATCCCCCATACCAAAATAAATAAATAAATTAAATTAAATTCAACACCTATTCATAAAAACTCAGCAAACTGATGTAAGAAAATTTCCTTTACCTGATAAAAGTATTAAAAAAATTCACTGTAAATATCATTTTTAATGATGAATTTATGAACATTTACCTGGCAGCCACTATCACTACTTCCATTCAGCCTTGTACTAGACATCCCAGCAAGCACAAAAGTTAAGAAAAAGAAATACAAACCAAAAGGACTGAAACAGGTAAGATAAGATAATCTTGAGGAACCACAACTATGCTCACACTGCCAGGTATCATGATAACTTGCAAAACCACAATGATTAACACAGTTTAGGTGTGCTGAAAGAATAAAGGAAACAGAACAAAGTTGAGAATTAATACAGTCACTTGGTTTATGACAAAGATGACAATGCAACGGGAACATGACAGTTTTTCCAATAACTATGAGGAGACAACTAGACACCTGCCCATGCAGTAAGAATGAAACTGCCTCAATTGCACACTGAACATAAAATCAATTCCAGACAGAACATATATCACAATATAGTAGTTTAGTTTGGTTACTGAGTAGGCACAGAGGCCTGATGATAGTAAAAACAAAATAAAATAGGCCTCTCATGTAAAGAACTAATTTAACAGCTAAGCCAGTGATACAAAGATAAACACACAAACAAAGGATAAAAGGTTAAAATAAAAAGAGACACAAGAACTCTTCCCTCCAGGAAGTTGCTCCCTGAGTACCTAGACCTACGCTTAAAAAAAAAAGAAGATAACCAATTTCTTTTTTGAACTCATCTCCTTTAAAGTGAGCCTCCCATCCCCTCCCCACCCATCTATATTAGGCCAAGACAAAGCTTCCTAATTGGACTTCTTTTCTCTCTTTGTGGGGGAGTAATCAAGAGCTTTTTTCTTACTATTATTTCTAATAAACACTCCCCTAAATTCCTTTTTGTTCTCAAATTTATTCTTCAGTTTTCACAGACGAAAAACCTTAGGTTTATACAAAATTAACTGTTTCAACATGCAAGGCAAGGCAATAAACCTTCTAGAAGATAACATACGGATACGTTCAGAACATTCATAAGACTTCTTACAAACAAGACAGGGGTGGACATACAGTTCAGTGCCAGAGCACTTACTAGTATGTATGAAGCCCTGGGTTCCATCCCCAGCACAGGAGGAGGAGAGCTGAGGAGGGAGCAATGAGGGAAGGAAGGCCCACCAGCCATGAAGAATATAATTAAAATTAAGAATTTCAGTTCAACAAAGACATCATTATCACATGTCAACTCAACCCCACAGAGTTGGGGACAAATTTACAACCAATAATTGAAAAAGTACCCATATCAAAAATACACAAAGAATTACTATCAGTAAACTAGAACATGGCAAACATTCCAAGTGAAAATGGACAAGAATTCAGCAGGCATTTATTAAAAATCCAAACAGCCAATAAGCATTGGGAAAGGTGATCAACCTCATCAGTTATTACTAGAATGGCTACCAAATACGAAAAGGACTGGTAATACCAAATGGTGTTAAGGATGTGAAAGTAGCTAGCTGGACCTTTCAACACTGCTGGCAGGAGTTGTAAACTGGTATAACCACTTTGGAAAACAGCATTATAAATAAAGCTGAAGACATAAATATCCCGAGAAAATTCTAGGCAAAAACTAGAAGCAAAGTGTTCAACTGAAAAATTAAGTGAAACTGTGATAGACATACCCTCCCTGACTCCTTACATAAGAGGTATTCCTTAGAATTCCCTTGCCTTCTTTGATTCACCTGGTCTTATCTATCACATATCAGACATTTTAAATGTACCTACTGCGTGTGTTCACTACTCCAGCAATCTCCATGAAAGCAAGCCTTTGCTCTAGTTTGTTCATTACTGCATGCTAGCAGAACATGCAAGGCATACTCAGTAAGTGTGCTGAATAAATTTTATGACTTGGAGTCCCAGCTTGGAGGGAGCAGCTTGTACTTGTTGAATAAAGTACATGGCTAACAGATCCTTAAACTATCTGGTTTAGTTTATCATGATAAATATGAGCAGCCTCCAACTAACTTAGCAATTCTACTTTAAAAATAATTTAAAATATTTACTTCTAATGCATTTAATTCTCCAATGTTCTATTATCAGGAAAGTGTAAGCTAATTCAAAACTCAAAATGAGAAATACATTAGGCACTCAATAATAAAGAAATAGTCTTAATAAGTTTTCCATTCTTACTATTATCCTACAAATAAGCTTTTCATGAAAACATACTATATTCCACTTTTTTCATAGTATAATGAAATCTTAATAATTCAAATAATAAAAAAATACTATCAGGAGATATAAAAGATATCCCAGAAATATCACCTCAGCCAAGAAACCAAATTTCAACATAATTCAATTCTAAGACAGAATCCAACTTAATATGATCTCAGTACAAGAAAACCACTAAGAACAGCCAAAGACTTTCCTCAACAGTCCTTCCTAGATTCTGTACTTTATGGCATAGGTCAGTGTACACAGGCTCCTAAGCAGCTTACTTTTTAAAAAAATCAAATACTATAGTTTAATGCTGTTGAAAAAAAATATTTAGTTTAAAAAGATGATCCAAGTTTTCCTCTTCTTGTATCTTTTGTAAGACAATAAAGATTAAACAAACCTTTGAAGTGGGAATAAAGGAAGTGAACTGGGAAATGTTTCAATAAATTTTGTCAGCTGTGGAGTAACTAAGAAATAAACCTGCCTAACTGATATTCAAACCAGCCACGGCATTGTTCAGGCTCAGAAAGTATTTAGCAATTGATACTGTACAACATCCAAATTTACATAAAAAATTTAAATAAATATTACCAATATCCTTAACTGAAAAACTAAAATCTCATCCAACTGCACAAACCTTTAGGTAAAGTTGCGCTTTAAAACAACGGTATGTTTTCTAATACAAATACATGTGAATATTTATACACATAAACTGGAACCATGCTATACACAACATTCTACAGTTTTTAATGCCTCCATAATAGCTAATCATTATGTTTCATAAGTTATTTAATCAATCCCGTCAGATTTTTATTTTTTCATTATTATAAACAAAGTTACAGAGAACTTTTCTTATGACTTTTTGCTAGATCAAAAAAGGAAAAAACCGAAGTTTAAACTAATAAAAAGGTTTCTTGAAAATGTTTCAGCATTGACTCTAAAAGTGAAAGTAAAAACTAATAAAATATTTGATCCTGTGTGTTTACTTCAGATGTGTCACACTGCGGTTGTGGTTCATTCGTGCCCGGTTTGTTGTTTCCCTCGAGTTGCCAATTTTGTATGCTTTTTATTCAGTGCTGGAGCAGATGAACAAGGAAAAAACGGGACAGATACCATGGTAAAACTTGTCACAATTAGAAAAAAAATTATGAGCAACATTTAAACCACATTACTATCTAGCAGCCCTTCTCAACATAATTCAAGGTTCCCAGAGAAAATTATGCCCTAAGCCTATCCACTGTATCTGATGAATTCATTTCTCTCTTCTACATCTAGAGCCAGCTAGCTAGGCCTCATCCCAGGGAAAACTGAGAAAATAGTCATTCAAGCCAATTTCTTCAGTGTTTCATTTTCTCTGAGGGAATCTACAATGGGAAAAGCCTTTATATAAAGGAATACTAACTGACACACTAATATGATATACTATGACATATTTGTCTTTATACATTCAGAATGTCACACCACTATGTACTGTCAAAACTGAACTGGCTTTAAATCCTAAAGTCCCTCACAAACACATTTAATTCACTATTTACCCGATAAACTTCCTGTATTAAACTATAATTAAAGCATAGCTATCTAACCAATATATTTTGTGGCTTTATGGGTATTCTGTCTACTAAAGTAGATGCTTCTATTAAATAATCTCTTTACTGAGGCACTTTATCAGGAAGCAGTAATTTCACTACCCATGACAGGTATGAATGGCTATTTTATGTGCCAAAGTAACATTAACACAACATAAACAAATAATTTGGTATTATGGTCAATGTCCACTGAAAACAAGGATTCAGTTTTCCACTGGTCTGTAATGTAACTGCAAAAGCAATTTCTTTCTTCAAATGTAAGCGGACACCATACCAAAAAGCTGTTCAGAGCACCCCGTAAAGTATCCTTCGTATTTCAGCCATGCTGACATCAGAATAAAACCAACGACATCTCTTAAAGATGCCAAATGGGAGAAAACTTATCAGCCAGAATTAAGCACACGCTATGTTACCAAAGAGATGAAAGTAATTCCACCATAGATTACAGGCAAAGGAAACACCATCTTCTGAAGGTCTTTTTCACATTTTCTATTTAACAACAACAAAAATGTAAATAGTTTGGTCAAAAAGGAACAAGTTTTCAGGACCATCTAACTCTTCTTTCTTCTTTCCTTTTCAATTTTTTCTTTAAGAAATAAAAGACATATTAATGTCTTGTAATTTAAACACCTACACGAGGTGAATTTTTAAAAAGCTCCCACCTTGGAAAGAAGTCACCAAGTTTAAAAACTAAAATTAAATATGATACTAAGAAAAAATATGGCTCCCAAAAGGAAATCTAATGCAAAAAATAACTGAGCCAATCTAAACAAAGTAGGAAAGATTTCCCCAGTTTACCCCAACAAGTGGTTTCCAACCAAAGCAGGGTATCTTGGGGTCTATGAAAATCCTCATCAAGTTGAGGTCTGTATATCTGTATGCCTCTGTAAGTACTAGTCATTTTCACACAGGAATATTCCATAGAAAAAGTTAGGGATTCTCAAATCTTCATAGTTTTGAAGCAATTTTCTGTTTAAAATCCATGATATTCTCTACCAATATGACCTGGAAAGCTTTAAGTAGATTAACGTTGCTTTTTTTAAGACAAGGTCTTGCTAGGTAGTTCAAAAGGGCCTCAAACTTATAGTGATCCTCCTGCCTCAGCCTCCCGAATGCTGTGATTACAACAGGCAAGTGCTGGGATTACAGGCGTGTGCAACCAAGTCTGGGTAAATGTTATTTTTTCAAAGAACTTTAAGATACAGCAGAAGAGAGAATCAACCTGAAATACCACAAATATCCACGGAAATTTTTCAAATTTAACAACAAAACTGTATTTCTCAATCGAGTATACTTACCTACATACAACCGCATTAGAAAACGCAAACCGTTCTCCTCCCTTCCCTGGTAGTTTACAACTCATCTATTATACGACTAAAATTTAAATTTAACAAAAAGACATTTTACTTTGTCAAGTACTAAACCTCAAGGCTGGGCTTGCACAAAAAGCGTATCGTAACAAACACAGTAAAACGTTTACCTGTAAATAATGAGTAACAGTATACATTTTAGCAACACTTAGATCATAAGCTTAAAGCAAGGTGAACACTTTCACTTACAGCGCACCTCGCCAAATTCCCACGTTCTCTTCTTGTATGCATTTTTTTCAAAAATGTACTTCTACGTTCACATTAAAGGGACTGTCACCTCCCTCTACCCTATCCCTCCCCTCCGCTCCAAGGTCAGAGGGCTCCAGACCAAAAAAAAAAAAAAAAAACAGACGCACGTGACAAAAGTTTCTCCCAACCCTTTAGCTCCCGAGGCCTGGAGGCTGCGCTCCTCCTGCGCGCCGGGTCGGGGACGCGCTGGCCCTAGGCCGAGGGGCTGCGGCCCACGGAGGGCAGGAGGGGCGGCCGGGGGGGATCGGTCCGCCGGGGGCCGAGCCGAGGACCGCGGGCCGGGCGGAAGCGGGGCGCAAGGAGCGCGGCCTGTTACCTTCTCCTGCTCCTCGCAGAGTCGCGCCACCTCCGGGGCACGCAGAGGCGCCGCGGCCGAGGCGGGGGGGTGGGGGTCTGGCGGGGGCTCCATGCCTGGGCAGCCGGGGACCTCAGCGAGGCGAACGAGTCCTAAACAAGTGTTTATGGGAGCGGCGTGGCCGGCGGCTGCCCTGCGCCCGCGTGCTCTCCCTCATGCACCGCGCGCCCGGCACCGAGGAGGCCGCGCCCGCCTTCGCCGCCACTGCGGGGGTCGCTGCTCGCGTCCGGGCTGCCCGCGGCCGCATCTCACACGCGCATGCCGCCCGCCGCCGCCGCTGCCGCGGGCTCAGAGCACCAGGCCGGCCGTCGAGAGCAGAAGGCGCTCCTCCGGTAGCCGGGCCCAGGCATGCGTCCCGAGGCGGCCGCGCCTCCTCCGCGCCTCCCAGCAAGCCCCGCCCCTCTCCCCGCCCCGCGCGGCACGTCAAGAAGCGCGCGCACCCCGCGCAGGCCCCGCCCCGCAGTCACGTGGGCGCGGCTGTCCGCCTCTGCTGCGCTCCGGAAGCTCGCGCTCTAGCGAAGCCCGGGCGCGGGAGCGTTGGAGCGCGCAGACTTCAGGTGCCAGCCGTACTCTCCCAGTCGCTCAGCGCTGCATCTCACGCGGGGAGCTGAGTTCGTGCGCCGAAGCTGTTTCGTAAGCACATTAAAATTTAGCAAGTTCAACTCTTTCCAATGCCTTTTTAATGAATTAAAATATACAATTATATTTTGCATATGTATTAGTGTACACACTAGAATTTTTCCATAAAGTTGCTAAATATCACAGTGTTACAGTGTGTATGGGCTACATAAGAGATTTTCTAAGGAAAACTTCGCCTTCACTTTTTCTTTTTGTATGTGTGAGAGATAAATACTGAAGATTGAAACCAAGACTTTTGCACTGAACTTCATCTCCAGACCTTTTTTTATTTTTTATTTTGAGACAGAGTCTTTCTAAGTTGCCCGTGCTGCCCTTGAGCTTGCTGTCCTCCTGCCTCACCCCCACCACAGATTGCTGGAATTACAAGCATGCGCCACCACGTCCAGTTTACCTCCTTATTCTAAGTCTTGTGCCCTCTTCTTCTTGTACACTTTGTACACAGCAGACCTCCGAATAACCTTACTAAATGGACTGGCTTTGTGCTAACTCCGCTCCAGGCCCTAACAGTGGGAATGGATCCTATGCCTTCGGCCTTGTACAGTTAGGAATTGGCTGCAAGGTACCTGCACATTTCACACTTTGGTGTGTCTCCTTGCACCTGTTTCTCTTCCCTCAGCCCTGGCCAGCTTCTAAGTCCAGATCCACCCTTTTTCAATTTGTGTCAAAGAATAAAAGCAAGGACAACTTGGGGAAACAATAAATTTTAATTCCTGTCTTTCCTGGATGCGTATCTGTGGTTACCTCGGAAACACAATCTAGATTTTACTGGTCTTACCACCTCCTCTAGCACCATCATCATCTCTCCATCCTCAGCCATCTCGGTAGCTACTTCTTGTCCCATTGTTTTCACTGCAGCCCCTGTAAGGGACATGGCTGTCAGCCTTTGGCTCCTCTTTGAGGCACTCAACCCTAGCTCACATATCCCTGTGCAGGTGGGAAGCTGACCATCCCTAGCAGCAGTTGAAGAGTAGAGCACTTCCCTCAGAAGTGATTGCTTCAAGAAAGATCTTGTGACACCACATAAAGGTTTCTGGAGGCTTCTGAGAAAGGTCTCCCTCATTCTTTGAAAGTGCTTTCATTTGGACTCATCCCCTGGTGGAGAAGTACAAAGCAGAAAGCCCCGTGTGTTCCAGGTAGCCGTCCTGGGCACCACTAAGACTTGGAATGAAGTTCATCCTATGGCCAGCAGAGCCAAGAGACCGAACTTGAGTCCATGAACACATCACACAGTTGATTTGGGACTGAATCAACCAAACCAGAAGTCTGCATTGCCTCTGGACTTCTGGTTTAAAAGACCAGTAAGCTTTCTCACTGAGCAAGGAAGTTTATACCCACTTTTCTTCTTTGTTTAAATTTAATTTCATTTTTGTATTCATTAAGTTTATTGGTACATTTTAGGCATACATTATAATCACATTCATCATAGGGAGTTTGTACCTGTACATAATCTCTCTTGGTTCTTATTTTTTCCCATTCCCCTCTCCTCCCCTCCCTTCAACCCCTCCATCCTTCCCTATTTACAAAAGCTTTGTTTCCATTTTTTCCTTCTTTTCTTATTTTTTCTTTCCCTTCATTCCCTTCCCTCCCCACCCCACCCCCATTCCTCTTCCCCTTTGAGCATTTTCTTCCTATTTTACAATATCTATTATACATTTTGGTCCTCATTTACACTTTCAGTTTCTCACACCACAGAAACAATTCAGTATTTACACATATGTGTCCTATTTATTTCACTTAAGAGTATGGCCTCAAGGTGCATCCATTAAGCTATAAATGACTAGTTTATCTTTCTTTATGGCTGAGTAGTACTCCATTTTATAAAAAGCCACATCTTCTTTATCCAGTCACCGGTTGATGGGCATTTGGGCTGTTTCCAATATTTAGCTGTTTCAAACTGCCACTATAAACATGGGTATACATACATCACTATATATACTCAATTTTCTACCACTGTCAGCCAGAGACATCTGATTCACACATACCCCCTCTATTCTCTGCTTAACACCTTGAATGAGCTTTTAAATTAATCAGATCATATTATTCTCCCTTTTAGCACCCCTCCATGGTTTCCCACTGCAACTAGAATAAAATCCAGATACCCTACTAGAATTGTATATTATCTGACCCACCTTCCCTACTTCTTTGCAAGTCACCTGTCAGTCATGTCAACTATAACAGTTTCTTTCTTCTTCAGCCATGCCAGACTAGTCCCTGGCACAGGATCTTTGCACTTGCTGATCCCTATGCATGCTATACTTTTCCCAGATCTTTGCATAGTTGACTCCTTTGTGTCACGCAGGCCTCAATTCAAATAAAGAGACTTGCCTGATACCCAGTCTACAGAAGCCCCTCCTCATTCTCTAAGCATCCACTGTCACCTATTTACATTTGTCTCATAACACTTGTCACTTTGTGTGTGTGTGTGTGTGTGTGTGTGTGTGTTTGAGATAGGGTCCCACTATGTAGTCCAGGCTGGCCTCAAACTTGCAGTGATCCTCCTGTCTCAGCTTCCTGAGTGCTGGGATTACAGGCATGTGCCACCATGCCCAGCTACTTGTCACTTTTTAGAATGATGAGTGTCATCCTTGTGATCACCTCTCAGCAGTAGACCGCCAGCTCCATAAAGGCAAAGATGGAGCAAACATTCACACTCAGGGAACATTTGCTGCTGCTTTAACTAGAGCAGAGACCTTACCATACTGCCCAGTCCTTTCTTGGTCTCTGCTCTGTGGCCTTAACAAGAGCCAAGCACTGCACAGGCTCACAGGCTGTTCTGTTTAAACAGGAGAAAGCAGACTAGTCTGTGTTAGATGTTTCCTGTTCAACATAGCAAGTACAGATGTGGCAGCAAAAAGACTTGGACTTTACAACTAATCAGAACCACCCTATGGCCCCATCTCTACCACTTACCTGCTGAGAAGCCATAGACAACCAACCAACCCTGAATTTCACCTCCCCAGTGGAGGTGAGAATAATGCTCTGCCTCGAGGTTTTCCTGAAGAACAAAAACCATCACAAATATATGAGGTGTTTGTTCGGGGTTTTTTGTTGTTGTTTTTTGAGACAGTCTCTTGCTATGTAGCCCAGGCTGGCCTCCAACTTGTGGCAGTTCTCCTGCCTCAGCCTCCAAAGTGCTGGGATTACAGGCGTGTGCTACCACACCTGGCAAGACCGTCACAAATATAAAAGCCAAATGGTAATAGTGCCATCCTTCTAAAATCTGTCAAATTTTAATCTCTTATCCAAGAAAACATCAGCTACCCCAAAACACTTTTAATAAAACAAAGGTAAATTTCACCAAATATTTGTTCATCCCCTTCCATGAATCAGGCCCTCCATTGGGCATAGGAGGCAAGAAGTGACCAAGGTAAGTGTCAGCCCTGTTTATGGACCTTGGAATTGATAGAGGACGACGGATGAGGAGCTTGCAATTCTATGACAGGATCATTCTTAGCCCCAAGCTCAGAAGAGCATAGTCTCTGCCATGAAACTCCCATAGCACTTCATCTGCATGTCCCTTCAGATGCTGCTGATCTTTATTCCTCATACAGTATGGGTTTTCTGTACACATCAACCTGTCCTGCAAAGGATGAAGATGACATCTTCCTCAAAACTACAAAATCTATAGCACTAGGCGTAGAACCCGGAATAGATGATAACAAACTGTTACCGTCTCTCAGATGCCAGTGATTTATGCAAAAAAAAAATCAAGAGGACAGCATGCAAAATGATGGAACAGGAAGTGTTCAATGAAAAAAGAGTCTACTGATTTTTGGCAAGAGAACAGTACAGTAGATGGAAGCCAGTTGTCATATCCATTCCTCAGTCCCCACCCCACCTGGAACTGTAGGAATAGCATTTCTGAAGTACCTGGATGGTGCCTTGTCCTCCAAACATTGGGGTTTGTACATCTGGTTGGTCTAGAAGTTCCCTGAGAGACTGGTGCAGACTCGTTTTGGTTTCAGCCCTCCCTGGCTTCCTGTGGCAGCACCTACTACTACTAGGAGATGTAATCAGAAAGAATAGCTTTTTGGAGCCAGACATTAAGAAAATTTTTGCAATGATTATACACAAGGAGATCTATATACTTTGCAAATATCATTTCAAAGTCACTAAAAAAAAGCTACAGTCTTCAACAAGTAAAAATTAGCAGTCAATAAGGAGGAAGAGAATGATGTCCAGCATGAACACATTATATAGTACTTAAAATGTTCAGTTTTCAATAAAATATTTAAAAGGATATGTTTTAGCCTTCCATTACTATCATAAGTACCTGTGATAGTCAGCTTATAAAGAGAAAAGATTTCTTTTTGCTCATGATTTCCAAAGTTCCAGTCCATGCTAAGTTGGCCCCATTGTTTTAGGCCTGTGGCAAAGCAGCACATCATGCTGGGAGTGCATGGCAAAACAGAACTGCTCACTTCATTGCAGGAAGCAAATGAAAGAGGAAGGCACCAGGTACCAAGAGCCCCAAAAAGGGCAGCAGCCTCCAGTGACCTAAAGATCTCCCACTAGGCTCACCTCTTGCAACCTCTCAGCACCTCCCTTGGGACCGAGGCTTTATGTCCAATCTAGACCTCTCCAGGATAATTAAGATCCAAACTATAGCAGCATATAAAGAAAACCATTCACAGGAAAAAAAAAAAAAAAGGATTGAAATAAAGCCATCCCTGAGCCTCAGACTTTGCAACATTCCTCACAGATATTAAATCAATTGTTTTAAATATGCTCAAAAGCTAAAGAAAATCATTTACAAAGAACTAAACAAAAACACAAGAAGAATGTATGAACAGATAGAGAATGGCAATAAAGAGATTGAAAGTATAAAAAGGAACAAAATTGGGCCGGGGATTTAGCTTAGTGGTTCTACTGCCTGCCTTGCAAGCACAAGGACCTGAGTTCGATCCACGGTACCAAAAACAAAACAACAACAACAACAACAAAAGGAACAAAATAGAAATTCTGGAGGTGAAAAGTACAATAGCTGAAGTATAAACATACACTATAGGGGCCAAAGAGCTGATTTGAGGAAGAAGAAATTATCAGCAAATCTGAAGATCAGGCAAATGAAATCACCTAGGCATAGAAAGTGAAAAGAATGAAGGAAAATAAACAGCTTCAGGGACCTATGAAATGCCACCAAAGAAACCAACAGGTATAGTAGAAGGAAGACAAAAATCATACAACCATTTTGGAAGACAGTGTGACCGTTTCTTTCAGTTAAGCATAGGCTTACCATAAACCCAGCAATTGTACTCCCAGTTTATATGGACACAAAAACCTCCATGCAAATGTTTATACCAGTAGCAGCAAAGCAAAGACATAGTTCAGTTTTCATGGGTTTAATTGACTGATATTATGCAAATCAAAGGCTGCCTGTTTTGAATTTGTTACTTCCTATCTTGAGCCCTCACTTTCCCCCAATCAGAGGAGTAGCCCAGAGGTTTCTGGAGTGTCTGCTACCTGCTGTCAAGGGACTCAGAAGTCCACAAATGTCCCCAGCTAAGTCCCATGTACCACCTTGACTTGGCCTCAAACTTAGGCTTGCCAGAGTTAGCAAACAAAAATGTCACCCAATTAAATTTGAATTTTGGATAAACAACAAATAACTTTAGTATAAATATATACATGTAGGGCCGGGGATTTAGCTCAGTGGTTTCGCCACCTGCTGCGCAAGCGCAAGGACCCGAGTTCAATCCCCGGTACCAAAAAAAAAAAATGTATATATATATATATCCATGTAACATTTGGAATACACTTATACTTTTAAAAATTCATGATTTATCTGACATTCAAATTTAACTTGGCCTCCTGTATTATACCTGTCGATCCCATTCATATTACTGTCTGCGAACACCTGTTTCCTTTCCACATGCATTCTCCTTCACAGCTTTCAAAATGAATACCTCAAGCATGAAGCACAAAGTCTCTGCCACCCAAGTGGATCACTTTCAACTGCCAAAAACTGACCATGGACATAGGTAAGGGGAGGTGGGGAAATGAACGGCCATTTTATGAGGTTGACTCCAACCTGTTCTGCACTGCCAGGTTGGGAAATCCTGCGATCAGCTCCAAAGGAGTGATTCTCAACCTTGGTTGTGTAGTGGGAGTTTAACAAAAAGTAATGCTTGGGTGTGGCCGGGGTTTGGAGAATTTTCACAGCTTCTTTGGTGGTTCTTCTTAATAGGGCTGCTATTTTCCTTGTGGCCCTAAATCACCCAAACAGTGTGCCGGGGATTTAGCTCAGTGGTGCCGCAGCCTGCCTCACAAGTGCAAGATACCGAGTTTGATCCCCAGTACCAAAAAACAAACAAACAAACTTAGTGGCACAGATCATTGTTCTGAAGGTTGACGGCTGTCTCTCATGCAGCTGGAGTCATCTTGGAAACTTCTTCATGCACGTCAGAACTTCAAGTTAACTGTCACCATCAACCTGAGTAAGGCAGTCAGCCAGACCACCTATGCCACAAGGCAGCATAGGCTCGTAATTGAAAAGTATAGTGAATGTGTATTTTTCAATGTGTTATAATAAAAGGCACATTGTTATTAATCCATCTCAAAATGCTCTTCCTCACTTTAGGACATTTATCCCATCGTTCTTGCCAGTTTCTGAAGCAGTCCTGGAAATCTTTTGTGAATATCTTTAGTTGTGTTATCATGGCTACTTCAATGTCCTAAACTGATTCAAAACATTTTCCTTTCACGATTATTTTGACTTTAGGGAAGAGACAGAAGTTGCATGGTGTCAGATCCAGTGACAAGATGGATGAGGACACACCATGATGTTTTAACAAGCCTATCTTTCCATTAGATGGCACTTGGCAGTTTCACTCACCGTATTTTTGATCATACATCGTAAAGACACTCAGGAAAGAGGACTTCCAGAACTGCTTCAGAAAGTGGCAAGAATGATGGGCTAAGTGTGTTACAAATGAGGGGGAGCATTTTGAGGAGAATTAATGGCAATGTGTCTTTTAGTGTACTAAAAACTTTTTTTAACTTAAACATTCCCTGTATTTTGATCACACACTGGCATATATGGCCTTTTCTTAGGCCTAGGGTGTCTCATAGTGTGGTGGCTGGGTCCCAAGGGAGAGCCAGGAGGAAGCGATATCACCTTTTCAAATCTAGCATGGGAAGTCATGTGGCATCATTTTAGCCACATTCTCTTTATTAGAAGCAAATAACTAAGGCTGGGCATATTCGAGAGATATGGTCTTACACTTCATCTCTTGATTGGACAAAACGTGATCCTGGTTACAACCACCACATGTACCATGTACACATACCAAACACATTTCCCAAATTCCTTCTGTTCTCTGTACTCCCCAGGCCAAGCCACACCTTGCTTTCCTGGAAAACTCCATGGCCTATCCAGTGTCTCTCACCCAACCTGCCCTCCATGCTCCAGCTGAAATCTCAAGCTCAGAGCCAGCCATGCTTCTTGCTGCCCAGAGGATAGAGCCCAGGGCTCCAGCAGGCTGGCCTTTGCATCTCTCGCCCACTCCACCTCCTCATGCTCCACAGCAGAGCCAGCCTTAATACAAGCATATGCTCCCCTGAGTCTTGCATTTGCCAGGAAGAGGTCCACTGCCTTGCCCCTACCTCCTGCTCCTCCTCCAGGGTTTTGCTTGGGAACCCCTACCCCACCCCAGCCTTCTCTGGGTACCCCTAAGGCTAGTCAGTCACAACCCCCTGGACTTCACATACAAATCCTTTCACTTATTTTCTTTTACTTTTGTATTTTGGCATGACATATGTGCAAAAGAGTACACAGAGGGCCGGGGATTTAGCTCAGTAGTGCCACTGCCTGCCTCACAAGTGCAAGGTCCCGAGTTTGATCCCCAGTATCAAAAAAAAAAAAAAAGTACACAGATGCTTATGGTATGTACAGCTTGATGAATATCCACAAAGAGAGCACACTTGTATAGCCAGCTCCCATATGAGGAAATACATTATTTCTAGGACCCCAGAACCCCCTCCAAGGCCCTTTCCATTTCCCATCCTCTGTCACTTTGCCACCCTAGCCCTGGTCCACACTGTCCTGACCTGTAGTCCTCTGGATTGGTGTCACTTGTTTTTAAACTTTACGTGAGTGGACCCATGCAGTACGTGTGTGTGAATCCACCCTCACGTTAGATACAGTGTTTTAATCAGAGCTGATGATGTAATTTGCAGGGCCCAGGGAAAATAAAAATGCAGGTCCCCTTGTTCAAAAATTAAGAATTTCAAGGTGGCAACAAGGTCTTGATTGACTCTATTCTAGAGTTGGGCAGTGCTTCATCCCATAAAATAAGTACTCCAGTGGCTGATCAGAAGAGATTTATAGACCAAGAAGGGCTAAAGAATGCAGAAACAGAGAATAAACAGCAGACTGGTCATTTCAAAGTCATTTCCTCTTATAAGATGGGGACAGAGAGAACAGTAGAAAAATAATTTCAATATTAGATTATCTTTTTTTTTTCTTTGTGGTATTGGAAATTGAACCCAGAGCCTTCACATTGAGCTATATCCACAGGCCTTTTTATTTTTTAGTTTGAGACAGTGTCCTGCTAAGTCCCCAAGTTGCCCAGGGTGGGCTCCAACTTATGATCCCTTCGCCTCCGGCTTCCAAACAACTGGGATTACAGGTGCGCATTTCCTTGCCTGGCTTGCTTTTCTTGGTAAAGCTTAAAGCCAAAGGAATTTCATTATTCCGCTCATGGAAACTGCCCTTTTTGGGAAATTTGGCTATTATCCATCTTACAATTTCTCCAAAAGTCAGAAAACAACTTAGTTTCAGTTTGGTAATGTGGAGCTTTAGCATGAGTGACTCCATTTTGATTTTTAGACTGACCTAACTGGGCCTTAATCCAAAACAATGTCCTCCTGTCTTTTTTATTTCAAACATACATAAAAAATTTATTAACCAAAACCTTTCTTCCTTCATCTGAGCCATGCAGCTATAAGAACTAGAGAGTGTCTCTATCTAACTAAGCGAGAGGGAACAACTGGAGAGGTTGGGGGAATGGGCAGGAGACTTGAAGGTGGCAGACCTCCCAGGACCCCTGAAAAGCTGAGTGATTGAACCACAGCATGGTTGGCCTAGGCACGGTCTGGTCAGCCCTCTGCCGTTGAGTCTGTGTGGGAAGTACCCAGGAGTCCCTGTGGTCACTGTATTACTGGCACCCAGGACAGAGTCTGATTGGCTCCTCTCTGGTCAGGTGCCCACCCCTGTGTGTGCCAGGGCTGGGAGCACAAAGGTCTCTGGTTTCCACAGTGGGAGGGAGGGAATTCCTCAGATGGAAACCAGAGGGTCATGAAGACTAGAGAATGGAAGCCAGATAGCTGAACCATGACAAAACCCCCCTAACACACACACTTGTTTGTATTGCCAGTACACAGAACTATAGTGAGGGGCTCTCAACCTTGAAAATATACTTTGAGCTGGGAATGGTAACACATGCCTGAAATCCTAGGAACTCTGGGAACCTGAGGTAGGAAGATGTGAGTTTGAGCCCAGCCTGGGCAACTTAATGATTAAGTGAGACCATGTCTCAAACTGAAAAATAAGAAAAGGCCTGGAGTTGTAGCTCAGTGAGAAGGCCCTAGGTTCAATCCCCAGTAATGAAAAAAAGACAGAGTGAGAAAAGGAAGGAAGAAAGAAAACTAACTTTGTCTCTGCCTATGGAGAAATGTAAAGCCAGGTAAAAGTTGAGTGTACAAGCACCAACAGTTTGTGAATGGGGTGTGCGGTGGTTAATTTTAGGGTCAGTTTGACTGTGTCAGGGAGCACCAGATAGCTGGTGTAGTGAGGGAGTTTTCAGATGAGATTAGCATTTGAGGTGGGAGATGGTGAGATCAAAGAAGATCCACCCTCATCAACCCTGGTGGTCATCATCCCAGCCACTGAGGGCCCAGATGGAACAAAAAGGCAGGGCCGGGCGTGGTGGCACACACCTGTCATCCCACAGCACCGAGGCAGAGGCAGGAGAATCACTATGAGTTCAAGGCCACCCTAAACTACAAAGCAAGACCCTGTCTCAAAAGAAAAAAAAAAAGGGCTGAGGAAGGGCAAATAAGCTCCCTTTCTTCTGGGCCTGGGACCTCCCTTTTCTCCTGCCTGTGGACATCAGTGCCCCTAAGTCTGGCTGCATTATCCTCCCCACTTTCCTGTCTCTCCAGCTTCCAGGTGGTGTGCAGCAGGACCTCTCAGCCTCCATAACTGCCTGAGCCAACTCCTGTAATAAACCCCTCTTACATAGGGGACCCTCAAGTTATGACTGGCCTGACATACGAACAACTTGGGTTAATTAGGTTAATGAAAGATTCATCTGCCTCTTGTTATCTATGGTGTGTACCCAGGTAAACATCCAGAAATCAGCTGTGTTGCCTTACAACCAACTTGAGTTACAACCAGCCCTTGAGAACCTATTGAATTCATAAGTCAAAGGTCTACTGTAGAACATAAGTCCATAATTTCATGGATATTACTGTTAAATCTTTACAGAAAGAATATGAGTTGATTTAAATAAAAATAACCAGTAGATATTAGTACAGGTGGCAAGAAGATATAGCAAAATATCAGTATAATTGTAATATGAATGGCTAAAGTGCTAAAAAATATGATTTGAATAAAAACTGACACATTCAAAGTTTCTCTGGGATTTTGAAACCAACCTGGCCTGGTGTGGTCCTTTATGGCCCTGGGCACCATGTCACAACCTTTTTCTGGGAACAAGGAGAGATATTTGGACCCTGCTTACTGCCAGCCTGCTTCAGGTCACCTGCAGCCAGCTGGCTCCATGGCTTCTTGCCCCCTGAAACTGTACCCCTGAGACTTGCTTGGCTCTGCTCCTCACATTCAGAGATCTTGCAGCCAGCTTGGATCCAGGGGGCTTTGTGGCCTCTGCTGTCAGTGTCTCTTACCCTCAAGTAGTAGATTACATTACTGGCCCTAATTTGCTATGTCTCCCTGGGTCCATACTGTCTGTCACATAACTCTCATTCTGACCCTGGGCTGGCATGACACCTGTGTTTACCAATAGAATGAGGCTGAAGTGACAGTGTGCTGACTGAGAGGCCCTGTGTGTCTGCTTGTTGTCCTGTTCCCAAGAGAAGGACAAATCCGACTGGTCTGAGAATGAGGGTGAGATGTGTGGAGGAGAGCTGCTCAGCCCACCCACAAACTCATGAACAATAACACATTATTGTTCTTTTGAGCCACTGAGTTTTGAAGTGGTTTGTTACACAGCAATAGCCAACTGATACAGTGGACCCTTGACTTATGAACTCAATTCATTCTCAAGGGCTAGTTGTAACTCAGGTTGGTCAATTGAAGGCTCAGATTCCTCTACTTAGCTTTCAAAGTCTGTCTTCTACATACAGGCAGATCTCAGTGTCCTTAGAGAGACATTGCCCAGGATTTCTCAATTAACCCCACACAGGAAAGGATGTTGGAATGCTCCTTCTAGAACTCTTTAAGGGTTAAATCTGTATCTGAGACCATCTGGAAGCACAAGTGGCTGGCATTTGGGTCATTACTCAAGACTTTGGTTGTAAAATTCTCGTCGTAACCCAAGTTGTTCATATGTCATATGTCAGGTTGGTTTTAACTTGAGAGTTCACTGCAGTTATATTTTTGTCTAATGCCACAGTAAACTAAATATATAGCCTTCAGGATAAAAAATTATTCATAATGTTGAAGAAAGAAGTCATAATATGATATAGTGTTGAATTCATTTATACAGAGATCAAAAATAGGCAAAACTGAGTCATGTCACTGCATGTTGGAGGTGAAGTTAAAAAGAGTCATCTGCATGAGAAACACACGATGCAGGAGAATGACTTGAGGGGTGAAAATGGGGTAGACAGTAGGGGGCTTTGGGTGGTGGGTAATTGTTCTCTCTTTAAGAAAGACAGTATGTAAAGTATGTGCTTTATACCTTTATATATACAAGGCATAAAGGTATCAAAAGTAGTGTGTATTTAAATAAAAAACATTTATTACAGTTAAAGACACATTGCTATTTATCCCCCTTAAAATGCTCCCCCTCGCTTGTAACACACTTATCCCATCATTCTTACCGCTTTCTGAAGCAATTCTGAATGTCCTCTTTCGTGAGTGTCTTTAGTTGCACTGTTGTGGCTGCCCTGATGTCCTGAATTGATTCAAAATGTTTACTTTTCATGGTCATTGTGACTTTAGGGAAGAGCCAGAAATCATATGGTGCCAGATCTAGTGAATAAGGTGGATGAGGACATACCATAATATTTTCCATTGGATCGCACTCAGCAGCACCATTCACTGTATTTTTGGTCACACTGTGTAAAGATGCTCATGAAAGAAGACTCCCAGAACTGCTTCAGAAATTGGCAAGAACAATGGGATAAGTGTGTTCAAAGCAAAGGGAAATATTTTAAGGCAGCTTAATAGCAATGTGTCTTTTACTGTAATCGTTTTTTTTCCTAATTTAAACATTCACCATATTTTTGATCACCCCTTGTATTAGAAATGATGCTTTGTAGATATTCAATTTTTAGAAAGAAAACACCAAAAGAAAGAAAGGAAAAAAAGAAGGATGGGAGGGAAGGAGGGAGAGAAGAAACACTGTTGCAATAATACTTATTAAGCAAAAAGCACAACAAAACTAGGACAAAAACTTCCTGCCCATAGCACGTAGAATCCCATCTCTCTTGCTGCACTTTGAACGGCTAAATCTTGAAGGTCAGGCCCACCTGCTCAGATGCTCACCTGGGCCCCTAGGTGGCCTGTGTGGATGGCAGGTGCAGAGTGGCTTTTGAGGAACTCCTAGGCTGAGACCTCTGGCTGGGCAGGATGGCAGCAGGGACCAGGCACACAGCTGCCCTGAGACAGCAGGGAGCTGACAACAGCACTATGGCCACGGCATGTCAGGCATCTGGCTTCACTGCAGACAGCTGGATTCTTGGATCTGTTTCTGCGTTAAATCTCTTTTCATGTATTGTTTCTGTTGAAGAATATGAATAAAACCCAGACTCACACAGATACGTATTTGGAAAAAGGAGAAGTATTTCAATGGCCTTTTCGGATAATCCTGAATAGTCTTTATTTCTGCATCAAAACTCAGTAAGAGAGCCAGGCACAGTGGTGCAGGCCTGTAATCCTAACACTGTAGGTGACTGAGGCAGGAGGATCACAAGTTTAGGCCAACCCTGGGCGACTTAGCAAGACCCTGTCTCAAGATTTTTAAAAAGGGTTGGGTTACAGAGTAGAATCTAAAAGATACAAATAAACTTTTCTGCTCTGCTATATTAAACTACATTTCCTACCTTGAACTGGGTATTTAAAGTAGATTTCTTTACAGATAATGCTTAATGAGGTCTTGCTCTTTGTCCAATCTGACAATTTCTTTCTTTTAATGGGTGTGCGTAGATCATTTATAATTAATGTAAATATTTCTGGATTAAGTTTAAATCTACCTTCTCTGCCATTGTTTTCTATTTGTTTCATTTAGTCTTTCTTTCTCCCTCTTTCCCTCTTCTCTCCCTGCCCCTAATTTTTGGGTTGAGTATTTTTAGTTCCATTTTTCCTTATTCCTTATCATCTATATCTCTTTAAAATTTTGTTTACTATTTTATTTAAAGCTTAACATATACAGTTATGTACAGGCAATGATTGAAGCTATATAAAATTCATGTTTATAGATGAGTATAAGGTACTATAGCAATTATTTATAGTAATGTATTTGTGAATGCTTCTCTTTGTCTTTATTTTTATCATAAAATTTATGCAATAATAAACATCATATAAATAGGACACACGTGTAAATACCGAATAGTATCTCTAGTGTGAGAAACTGAAAGTGTAAATAAGGATGAAAATGATTAAAATGAATAATTGATAATTTGAAGTAGGAAGAAAAGGTCCAAAGGTGGAGGGGTGGTAGGAGGGGAAGGGAAAAGGGAAGAAAGGAAAGGAAAGGAAAAAGTATGAGAAAGAAAAAAAAATGGAAATAAAGTCTATGTAAATAGGGAAGGGTGGTGGGGGTGAAGGGTGCATAGGTAATGGGGAAAAAAATAAGAACTAAGATACATCATGTTCAGGTACAAACACCCAATGATAAATGTAAATGGATTGTATACCTAAAATGTACCAATTAATATATAAAATAATAATAATAATAAACATCATTAGGAAACAGTTGACAGCTCTGAAGTCACCAAACCCTTAGGCTCCTTCTCCTTTGATGTGCAGAGCTACATGTGTTCATTTCCTATCATTTATGGTTGGTTGTTGTTAGGGGCCCAGTCTAGTCTATCCTACACACATTGCTATACTTCAGACAGAGCTTAGAGGGTATTCTTAAAAAGTCTTCCATACTCTGGAAATCCTTTTCAACACAAAAGTATACACATATAAATGCAATGATGGAAAGTCTCAAGTGTTGGTGAGCACATATATCATGCAGAGCTCTCACACCCTGGTAGGGCCAATTTGATTTAGCACAATCACTTCAGAAAACTACATGGTATTGCCTAATATATTACATATGCTATGACTATAAATCCCTCTTCTAGATGTATACCCAACAGAAATGTGTATATGTATGTGTATATATATATATACATACATATATGTTGCACATATATGTATGTATATATATGTATTGCTAGAGTGAGAATGTTTATAGCAGTATTATTTGTAATAGCCCAAACTGTGAATTATTCAAATGTTCATCAACAGAGAATGGATAAATGCATTGTGGTAGACACATGATAGATACTATACAACAATTAGAATGAGGTCTACAATTATACATAGTCATATGATTGAATACCACAAATATTTAGAAAAGCCAGATACAAAAGAGTACATAGTATATACTTCCACTTATATAAGTACAAAACCAGACAAAATTAATCTGTGATTTTGGAGATTAAGATGATGGTTATTAGAGGCAGAAGGGCAGATACTTACTGAAAGGAACATAGACTTCTGTGGTGCTTATCATGTACTATTTATTGATCCAATAAAAAGTTATATGACTGTGTTCAGTTGGTAGAAATTCTTCAAACTATAAAACTATTTGTACTTTTCTGAAATGTATATTAAACTCCAACAAATTTCTTTTTTGAATATTGATAAGCATTATTAAAAGCATTAAGAGCATTAAAAAATTTTGTTTATTATTTTATTTAAAGCTTAACATATACCTTTAATTACTGTCTAATCTCAAATAACATTGTATCATTTCCCTTAGAATGTGAGAACCTGGCAATTTTTCTCTCCCATATTTTGGATTGTGATGATAGTTACTTGTTACATATGCTTAGCATATATTTTAGTTTTACACTATATTATAAACTCTTAATAAACTGCTAATATGGGACTGGAGGGGCCGGGGATTTAGCTCAGTGGTTCCGGCACCTGCCACGCAAGCACAAGGTCCAGAGTTCAATCCCCAGTACCAAAAAAAAAAAGGATAGTATAATATGGGACTGGAGGTGAAGCTCAGTGGTAGAGCACTTGCTTTTTATTTTAATCCCCAATACCACCCAAAAAAATAAATAAATAAAAAGAAAGCAAGCAAATAAAGAAGAAAAAAAAGCCTGCTACTATTGGGTAGTCAATTTTCTTCTAAGTGACTAAAAATATGAGGGGAAACTTCTTCTACATCTTACCTTTTACAGTGATCTTTATTTCTCAGTGTGTATCCAGATTTCTGTTTGGTGCCTCTGAAGTTCTTTTTGACGCCAAATACATGGCATCTTTCCACACTAGTTCTCCAACACCAATAGATGTCCAGTCTCTCATTTCACTGCTGACACCAACTGTCAGAGGAGAGACTACACATTTTGAGGGCTCAGTCCCCACTTCAGAAGCCAACAGCAAATGGGATGCCCATTCAACTCACACTCCTGTTCTGACTCCACACTCAGAGTCACTCCCATGACCCCCCTCAGGTCCTATACTTTGCAAGAACCACTTATAGAATCAAAAGCATGTATCTTTATTATTAATAAAAGTACCAAACCTGCATGATGATGACACTGTTTTACATTCTGACCAAAAAAACCCCATATTTTTTAATTTTATTTTTTTATTTATTTTTGGGTTTTGGAGACAGAGTCTTGCTTTGTAGCTCAGACTGCCTTTGAACTCACTATGTAGACCAAGCTGGACTGGAACTCATGGTGATCCTCCTGCCTCAGCCTCCATGCCCACCTCAAAAACACATTTTAAGTATATTTGCTGGTTTATTAGAAATGGTGTGGTTCAGGAACCACCAACTGGATGAGATGCAGAGGGCAAGGTATTAGGGGAGGGGCGGAACTTCCTTGACTGCTCCAGGACACCACCCTCCCAGCGCTCTACTGGGTGTAACCTGGAAGATCCCTGCTTTTCACTCAGAATTTGTGTAGCGCTCCATCTCCAGCCCTCCTTCCTCTCCCTGAGTGTGGTGGGTAGGACTGCAAGTTCCAGACCTCCAGCCACTTGGTCTTTCTAGTGAACAGACCCTTCTGGGAGCCCCATCCAAGTTACCATGCCAGCATAAACTCGGGTGTGATTTAAAAGGCTCATCATGAATAATAAGATACTTCCAGCACTTAGGAAGTCCCAAGAGTTTTCGTATCTGTGTGCCAGGAACTGGGAACAAATACCCTTTTCTTTTTTTCTTCCACGCTGGGGATTGAGCTCAAGGACTCTGTACTTAGCTACATTCTTCAGCCCCTTGTTAATATTTTTGTTTTGAGACAGAGTCTTACTAAGTTGCTAAGTTGCCCAGGTTGGACTCAAACTTATGATTCTCCTGCCTCCGCCTCCAGAATGCTGAGATTACAGGCATGCCTTTGTGTCATGATTTTTGATCGAATGCTGCACATCATGTGTCGGAGCCTGAGAAAACAGTAAGCCTGCCTAGAAGTGGGCAGTCCTCCTCTTCTGCTTGTCATTAGTGTAGGAAGCAGAGAGCCAGTCAGGACTCAACTTGTGTTTGGATTTTGTTGTTTCTCTGACTTCTGTCAGTGTAACACTAGCTGCAACTTCCTCTAGCATTACCTTGTGCTTGTCGTGGGGATAGTGTTTTTGATCTTCACCCTCAGTTTTTGCCTCCCCTTTCCCTGTGCACTCACATCTCAGAGGAGCGCCCTCTCCCACTCTTGCTTCTACTTATCTTATGGGAAGAGTACTATTGCCTGTTACTTGCTACTTCCTAAGCCCTGTGTCTCAGAGCGAGGGCTTTCTCTCAGAAGAGGGCTTTCCTCTTCCCCATGGCAGCTTATGGTGTTTGTTCTTTGGAGAGGAAGGAGGATCCAACAGTGTTCTATGCCTTCCATGCAAAAGCATCTGCTACAGTTTCAGTGTATCCTCTAAAAGCTTATATATTAGAAACTTAATCCCCGAATTCATGGGGTAATGGTATTTGAAGGTGGACTTTTGGATTAGATGAACCAGGATTCCATGAATTGAGAGGGTAGGATCCCCATGATAGCATCGGTGGCTCTACAGGAGGGACTGAGGCTTGAACTAACATACTTACTCTGGCTTACTTTTGTTGCCCTCTGCCATGGAACAGCACAGCAGGAAGGCCTTTGTCAGATGCCAGCACCATCCCCTTGGACTGCCCAGCCTTTAGAACCATGAACTAAATCTCTATTCTTTATAAATGATCAGTCTTTGGTTATTTTCTCATAGTAATAGAAAATGGACTAAGACAGTGACCAGCCCTGTGCTCCAGGCCTGTACCAGCGAGGGAGGCTTTCTCTGGCCTCCTGCTCTCCTCTGATCTTTCTCATAAGCACTTGATGGAGGCCCAGGGAAACTCTCATTGAGTCAGTGCCCAGTGTGTTATGCTCTTACACTAACTAGTTCATACTCAGTCTCTAGGAAATTTGATAAAAATTTTAACTAAATTCCTTTTTCTCTCTTAAGTAGTACTCGGAGCCTCTTCTTGTGCCCCGCTACAGGTGAGTTAGTGCCCACACCTCTTCTTCTCTTGGAGACAACTGTTCTGTCTTAGATTTTGGCCCACTGGGTTGCCCTGCACCTTCTGCTCTCCAGTAGGGTCAAGCAAATATTTGATTTTGTAGTTTCCCATTTTCTTGCTGTTGGGTTAGGAGAAATGCTGTTTCTCCCTTTCTGCATCCTGGCTGGAAGTGGAACTGCTTCATCTTGGGCCGGAGGCTTGGCTTAGTGGCACCAGCACCTGCCTGGCAAGTGCAAGGTCCTGAGTTCGATCCCTGGTTCCACAAAAAAAAAAACAACAAAAAACTCCATCTTGCACTTTGAATCACGCATAGTCATCTGGAAAATGTTGGTTCACTAAGTTATGCAAAGCTTCCCAAAGTCAGTGTTATTATACAGTATCAAAAATCATATCGCCACTGATACTTAACGTTGGCAGAAAAGTCTTTAAATATTGAGAAGCTGTCAAGCTCCTGGTGGGAGATACAAGGTTTCCCAAAATTCCAGGGCTCAACTTGAAAGCCTGAATTTTATCACTGGTAACACGTACTGCCAGTTGTTTTCCTTGAAGTGACAGGCTCATTTGGTTCATTTTTTAAGAAAATGTCTGCTAAATACTCCAGTCTGAATGACCATAGTTTGATGAATCAGGCCTAAATCTCAAATAAAAACTGTGTTGCAGAGCTGGGATTAGAGCTCAGTGGTAGAGCACCTGCCTAGCATGCACAAGGTGGGCAAGGTCCTGGCTTTGACTCCTCAGCACACTCCATCCATTGATCAATCAGTCAGTCAACCAATCAACCAATCAATCAATCGTGTTCCATGAAGAAAAGCAACTCGCTCAGCCCCCAATACAAATAATTGCACCAGTGCAGCCCCGGCGGAGCCACCACACCCAGTGTGAGCGGAATTGCTCAACGTGTGTGCCCCATTGGTGACACAGACCCTTACAGAGAAGCGTACTCAAGGACTGAAATGGAAAAATGACCATTTCTACTACTTACTTGGAATGCTCTTAAGTGGAAGTTTTTTTTTTTAACTTGTGTGTAATATGAAGAATACAATGAATACCAAAAAAGTTTAAAGGTAACTAACATCTTACTATTTATAAATTATAATCATAAATTGTAAAATAGTTATAAATTCTAAGTAACAACATTACAAAACAGTTTTTACCTTCCAGACTGTTGAGAGGATCTCAAAATCCAGAGACAGAAAGTAAATGAGTGGTTTCTTAGAGTTGGGGGGCGTGATGGTAACAGTTGCCTAGGTTACTTTTCAGGAATTTGAAGACTACTTTTTTGGGGAGGTAGGGGTTTGAGACAGGGTCTCTTTATGCAGTTCAGGCTGGACTTGAACTCACCATGTAGCCCCAGACTGGCCTCAAACTTGTGGTAATCCTCCTGTCTCGGCTCCAAAGTGCTGGGACTATCAGCGTGCATCACCACAACCTTACCCTTGAAGGCTACTTTTTTTTTTTTTGGTATGGGGGATCGGACTTGGGCCCTTGCACTTTTGAGGCAGGCAGTGAAACCACTGAGCTAAATCCCCAGTCCTGAAGGCTACTTTTGATGAGACCACTGGCTCTTCAGCTGGGCCTGTGCAATACGGGTGTGTGTGTGTGTGTGTGTGTGTGTGTGTGTGTGTGAGTAGTAATAGTAGTAGTAGTGGGAATTTGAACCCAGGGCCTTCACACTGAGCTTCATCCCCAGCCTTTTTAAAAATTTTTTATTTTGAGACAGAGTCTCACTAAGACAGTAAGTTGCTCAGGTTGGACTCAAACTTTTGATCCTCCTGCCTCAGCCTCCCAGGAGGCTGGAATTACAGGTGTGCACCACCACGTCCAGTATAGGTGTCTTTTCTGATATGTACAATAGATGACTTTTTAATGTCAGTGAGCCAAAAACCCCGCCCTCAGGTCAGGCTAATGCAGGTTTCTGAACATGTGTCCCATAAAGAGCTGTGAACACAGATGACACACGCGTGACCACCAACTACTTCACCTCCATTCACTTCCATTCGCCTTCCCACACCTCATCCACCCTGCTTCTTTATCCCCTAAGTACTGTATCCCTAAATCCTATCCTCAACAAGCAGATTTGAGGCTTGCTCTCTTATCCATTCTTGGCCACCTCATTCACAATCTTTTTCTTTTGCAAAACTCTTCCCTTCTGGGATTGGCATACTGCCCAACAGGTACAATAGGCCTAGTCTGGCTGGGTAATAGTATCACTCAATATCCAGTAGCGATTCAGCTTTTGAAAAAAAAAAGTTATTTTTATTCTGTTTCTGTCGGTTTCTAGTTTCACTCCAAAATGGTGTGAGACCTCATGTTGTAGGATTTCCATTTCTTTGGATATGTTAAGGCCTTTTTAGTGTTGCTATGGCCTATTTTGAAATTTATTTTAAATTTCCAGAATAGGAAAATCTGTGAAGATAGAGAGTAGCTCGGTGACTGCTAGATTTAGGGCGGAAGGATTGCGAGATGGTAGCTAGTGGGCAGAGTGCTTTGCTTTGGGATAACAAAAGTGATCTAAATTTGACTGTGGTCATGGTTGTACAACTCTGGCAATATGCTAAAATCTACTGAATCATACACTCTGTATGCAAACTGTATAGTGTGTAAATTTTAATTCAATGAAGCTGTTACTTAAAAAAAAAAGAGAGAAGACTGAGAATATAGCTCAGTAGCAGGGTGCTTGCTGAGCATGAGGGAGACCTTGGGTTCCATGCCCTGCACTCCTGGGCCCCTCCAGATTTGTTGAGCCTTGATTGTAATTCAACAAGACCCCTGGGTGGGTCTTCCTCGTTGAGGCCGAGGCAATCCTGCTGTATCCATGTATCTAGAAGTTTCAGCTGTGTGCATATAGGGTGGTGGAGAACTTCCATGGAGACTCAACCAATCATTATGGAAAATGCCGTCTTTAAAATTTAGGGGTTTTTTTCTCTTCCTTTTCAGCACTGAAGATGGAGCCCAGGACCTTCACACTGAGCTACGTCCTTGGCCCTTTTTTATTTTTTATTTTGAAACAGGATCTCCCCAAATCACTAAATTGCCCAGAATGGGCTTGCACTTGCAATCCTCTTGCCTCAGCCCCCCAAAGTCGTGGGATTAATAGACATGCACCACCACGCCTGTCTACATTTTTGATTCTCAGTAGAGAAAAATCATGATTTCATTTCTCTTTGAAATAAACAAGAATAAAACATTGCAGATAAAATTAAAGTGTCCTCCAACCGCAACCTCTAGTGCTTTGAACACTCTGCCTAAGCCCTACACCAAGCGTGTCTTTCTGAAGCTCCCAAGCTTTTGAATCAGGTTTCCCCTCTTCCTTAATTGTCCTATCCACAGATGGCTCCTGTGGCCTTGAGAATTTTTTCCTTCACCAGCCCAGGGTTCCCTCTTCCCCTGGCTTTGACAAGGTTACAGGCTCTGCCACTCAGGCCTGTCTCTGTTCCCAGGAATCTTAAATATGGCTGATTTCTCCCAAGCCTCCTGGTTTGCCAGGCTACTGACATATAAAGAAAAGGAGATACAGGTGCAGATGAAGGAAAATTGGCCAGGGATTGATAATAATTGACACTGGACATGGGAAGGGAAGTGTACTATTCCATCTGCTAGAACAAAGGTTTATATTTCCATCATGACAAAGTAGGGGGGAAGGAATCAGTAGGGTGCATGAGATAGGTATGACCTTGTGTCATGTAGCACGGATGATACGATGAATGTAGAGTAAGGGCTGTGGACACCCACAAAAATGTAAAATGTTTTTAAAAAGCAAATCAGGAAGCTGAGCATGGTGGCTCATGCCTGTAATTTCAGCACTCTGGAAGACTGAGATAACAGAATCATAAGCTCAAACCTAGCCTGGACAATTTAGCAAGCTAGGGAGATCCTGTCTCAAATAAAAAATAATTTTTAAAAAAGGACTGAGGGGGCTGGGGATTTAGCTCAGTGGTGCTGCTGCCTGCCTTGAAAGCATAAGGTCCTGAGTTTGATCCCCGGTACCAAAAAAAAGGACTGGGAATATAACTCAATGTGAAGTCCCGGGTTCAATTCCAAATGCAAAAAAAAAAAAAAAAAAAGCAGCTGGACATAGTGGTGCACACCTCTAATCCCAGGACTCGGGAGGCGGGAGGATTGCCATGGGTTCGAGACCAACCTGAACTACATAGTGAGACCCTGTCTCAAAAAATAAAAAATAATTTTTCTAAAAAGGCAAAGCAAAAAGAATTAAGATGAATTACATACACGTACCAACTCCCCACGGTGAATGTAATCATTACACGCTGCAAACATGTAGTGATAAAAATAAAAATTTTACCATAATTAAAAAAGATAAAAAAGCAAATCGGGAACATCCCAAAATAACAATTCTAGGCTGTTGCATGTACCATACCATAACTAGATGTAAGAAGAAAGCTTAACTTCCCTGGAACTCCACAGCCTGGGCCTCCTTCCCGGGTGATTACCAGGAAGTCGAATCATTTGTAGGGCAACTGCTCAGCGCCAAGGTCAGGATTTAATGGGCTCTGTGGCTTAACTGCTACAACTGATACATCAGTCTTCCTCCTGAGAAACGTACTATTATTTTTTCATTACTTACAGTGATTATTTTATTGATAATAATCATACCAGTTTTTTTAATCTCAGGTACAGAAACATGGCGCTGCTTCCTAGGGGGAGCGAAATTAACCTGATGAATTATACTTCCTTGCACAGATCTATAAGTGATGACCTCATATTTTTCTAATTTGTCTTTCTCTTTTTGTTTCACTCTCCCCTCAATGATACAAGTGGCCAAACAGTATCACTCATTATTTACATGCAAACCAGGACTGCAGGGTTATAGTCATCTATCCTCTGGAGGAAATGAGGTCGATGTTGGCTTTTGCCAGCTGCATATATTATTGACCTGGTGGTCCTCCCAGCCCTATGGGCCTCCCTGTCTGCCCTCCCTAGGAACGTACCCAGGCACTGTGGCGACTTACACAGTAGATCATCATAATGTAAAAGAACCTGGCTTTCCCTCCATCCCTCTGAACTACACTGAGCCTTTGCTGAGCACCGAGAGCCCAGCTCCAGCAGGCAAACAAGGCCTCACGGAACACAGCAACAGCCATAAAAGGCAAAGGCAGAGAAAAAAGAAGCCCATTTTACTGAGCACAAAATCAAGCCTCTAAAATTTGATTAACCAGTCAACCTGGAGGAGAATGACCTGGCTCCTCCCCTCAGCCATTTTTAGGGTCTGCACAATTCTTTTCTCCTTTTTCAAATGTTCAGGTAGTACAGGAGATGCACTCTGTGGTACTCCTTCATTATGGTTTTCTTCTTTTTCCAGAGAAAATCTTTTCTTTCTTTCTTTTCTTTTTTTTAATTACAGGGAAAGTAATGATCATAATCGACGAATCAGAGGGCCGGGGATGTAGCTCAGTGGTGTCATGCCTGCCTCACAAGTGCAAGGTCCTGAGTTTGATCCCAGGTACTGAGAAAAGAAAAGAAAAGAAAAAAGAATCAGAGTGGGTCAGTAATCTAGCACTGCGAGGAGGATGAAGGAGGAGGATCATGAGTTCAAGCCCAGCCTCGGCCACTTACAGAGACTGTCTCAAAAGGATGTTAGAGGGGTGCTGGGATGTAGCTCAGTGCAAAGTGGTTCAATCCCTGGAAACATCCCCCAAAAGAAAGTAGAAAATACAAGCAGAAAAAAAAATTAAAGAAATCAAAAATCGCACCCTCTCAAGGAAAAGACCCTGTAATCCTCTCTATGTATGTACATCCTTCAATAGCCCTTTCTGCCATTCATTTATTTATGTAATGACAGTATTTTGAGCTACTAATATTGTGCCAGGTGCTTTGCAGGTGTTAGATATACAAAGTCATCAAAATATGATTCATCCCCTAAAAGAGATCAACCAAGTAGAAATAAAGAACATAACTAACAATTTTACCCAGTTTTTCTATATATGCAGTATGTATTCTTTACCCAAAAAGTGAAATTATACCATAAGTGCTATTAACCTAATTTTTGGCCTAAATGTATCAGCAAAAAAATGTTCCTATTAAGAGATTCACTTCAGAACAACAAAAAGAAACTCTAGAACTGAATCTAACAAGAATTGTGCAAAACCTACAGGAAGAAAACCAAGTAATTTTTACCAGCTATCACTAAAATAAGAACTTCTAAAAATCAAGATATGAATCATCTGCAATGACTCAGTGCTGTCAAACTATGATCCTCTACAAATTAATCTATATATTTGATGCCATCCTAGCAAAATCCACATAGAATTTGTTACGAATTTGTTAATATTCTCAAGTTCATTTGGAAGAGTAAATGCCAAGAATAAAAAACTTGTATAGAGAGCAACTGGGAGTAGTTTGCCTGAAGATACCAAAATGTAGTTTAAGACATCAGCAGTCAAACAACATAGTATTGACACAATGCTATGAAAGATCAGTGGAATAGAACAAAAATTCTAGAAACAGCCCTTAATTAAAATCTAGTTAAAGGATTGCATCTCAAATTAAAAGGAAGTAATGGAGTATTTGATAAACACTGTTGGAATAATTACCTATTGTTTTGGGAAAGACTCTTATTCTTAACTCAAAATAATAACCCAAATAGGGTCTAGGGTACTGAGTGGCAGAGCACTTGTGCATGAGATCCTGCGTTCATTCCCCAGCACTGCAAAAAAACAAAACAAAAATAAATGTTGGATGATACATAGACCCAGAACAATAAAAAGTATTATAAACACAATAGCAGAAAATAGGATCAATTTGTAATAGCTTTTGAATGGGAAAAATATTCTTAGGCAAATATAAAAAATAAAGAAAAAATATTAACAGATTTACTCATGTAAATACATTAACCTTCTCTCCAGTAAAGGATACTGCAAAGTTTAAAAACCAACCTCAGAAGGTCCAGGGATGTAGCTCAGTGGCACAGCGCCTGCCTGGCAAGTGTGAGGTTCTGAGTTCAATCCCCGGTACCAAAAAGAAAAAGAAAAAAGAAACCTCAGAAGTAAAGAAAATATTTGCAATTGTTTTAAGGGAATAAAAGATTAATAACCAGATTACATAAGAATCTCCTACATGTAATCATGAAAAGACAAAACACTTATTATAAAAGGGAATGAAACGGAGTAATTGAGAGAAGAAAAGTAAAATGGCTAAAGAGTATATGGAAAATTATTCAATCTCTCTGACACTCAGATATATGCAAGTTTAGATACTATATTTCATCTATTAGATTGATGGCAATTAAATATTTTAACATTCAGTGTTGGAAAACATGAGGAAACATAGATGCTTATGAATTGCTGATAAGAATGTGAATCAGCATAGCTTGGGTAGGCATAATTTAAGAATCTGTTTTAAAATTTCAAATGTGAAAGCTCTTTGACTGCAAATCTTCTAAAAATAGATTTTATAAAAATGGTTTTTAAAAATGAGCCAAGCTTTCCTTGAAATAGTTCTCTTTGCTAAGTCTCCATCTGTTAAAACTGATTAAATAAAGTGTAGTACCTGCCAGGCACATGCCTTGCAGTTGGGAGGCTGAGGCAGAAGAATCTCAAGTTCAAGCCCATCCTGGACAATTTAGGGGCTCAGTGAGACCACATCTAATCAATAAATAAACAAACATTAGATAAGCAAGATGAAATGGAAGACCTGGATTGACAGTTTGAAACATTCCAACAAAGAAAACTCCAGGCCCAAATGGATTCCCTGGTGAATCCTATTATACTTTAAGGAAGAGAGAGAGAGAGCACAATTTTACAGAGACCTCTTCACAAAATAGATGAAAAAGGAATATGCCCCAACTTAAAAATTAGTCAATGTAATTTGCCGTGTTAACAGAATAAAGCAGAAAGATCCAATGATTAGGTCAATAAATGTAGAAAAGGATTTGACAAATTATAATTGTATATTCAGGAGAAAACAAAAAAAAAATTTAGCAAACTGGGAATACAGAGGAACTTACTCAACCTGAACAAAGGTACCTTCGAAAAACTTACACTTAAAATCATTCTTGCCGGATGTGGTTGTGCATGCCTGTAATCCCAGCACTTGGGAGGCTGAGGCAGGAGGATTACCATGAGTTCAAGGCCAGCCTGGGCTACATAGTGAGTTCAAGGCCAGCGTGTTTTACAGACTGTCTCCAATGATAAATAAATATTAAAATCAAATCAAATCATTCTTAATGGAGAAATAAGCGAAGACTTTCCCTAAGATTGAGTACAAGGTAAGAAGTCTTGTTCCTAACGCTTTTATTCAGTATTGTCCTGGAAGTTCTAGCCTTTGCAACAAGATAATACATATATCTGATATGATAAAGTAAAATAAAATAAAAATAGAATAGATAAGTACTGGAAAGAAGGAGTCTGAAATTATATGATTGTTTACATTAAAATTTAATCTACAAAACAATTGCTAGGACTAATAAAGGAATTTAACAAAGTTACAAGATACAAGGATAATATATCAAATCAATTATATTTTTAGATACTAGCAGCAAACAATTAGAAAATAAATTTTAAAAAAATATTTGAAGTGGTATTGACAAAACAAAATATTTTGGAATAAATTTAACCAAAGACACACAAATCCTCTCTAATGAAGGTTATAAAACATTGCTGAAAGTAGATCTAAATAAATGGAGAAAATAAAATATTTATAGATTAGAAGTTTCAGTATTATTGAAGTATTAATTTTCCCCAAATTTATTTATAAATTGAAAAGTAATCCCAGTAAAAAAATCCCAGTAGAATTTTTAAAAAGTAATTGACAAGCTGAATTCTAAAGCATATATGTAAATACAGATGACCTACAATAGTTAAAGCAGTTTTTTTAAAAAAGGAAATAATATTAGAAGCTTTACACAACAAGATACACAAGAATCTGTAGTCAATGGGATAGGGAGGTATTGTCAAAAGAATGAAAACAGAATAAAATAGAGTCTAGAAATAGACCCTAGACAAAGATGGCAAGGCAATTCAATAGAGGAAAGGAAAGTGTTTTCAACAAATGAAACAACTAGACACCACACCTGCCTGGCAAGCGCAAGGTCCTGAGCTCAATTCCTGGAACCAGGGGAAAAAAATGGAACAACTAGATATCCAAAGCAGAAAAAGAATGTTGACTCTTTTTTTTCTTTTTGTGGTACTGGGGATTGAACTCAGGACCTTGTGCTTGTGAGGCAGGCGCCAGAACCACTGAGCTAAATAACCAGCCCTAGAATGTTGCCTTTTAATTCGTATCATAATCAAATCAACTTGAAATGGATTATAGACCAAAATGTAAAGTGTAAAAATTCAAGAAGAAAAATCTTGATGACCTTAGGGAAAGCAAATGTTATGATAAAGAAAACATGAACTATAAAAGAAAAAAAATGATAACCTGGACTTAATCAAAATTAATAATTTTTGCTCTTAGTTACTCTAAGAAAATGAAAGGACAAAAAAAAAAGAAAATGAAAGGGCAAGTCATAGGCTAGGAGAAAATTCTACAGATAGATATATACATACATACATACATTCATACACACATACAGATAGAGATATTGGTCAAAGTACTTAAATCCAAAATATGTAAAGAATCCTTACAGATATAAGAAAATAACCCAATTTGTAAAATGAGCTAAAGATTTGAATTAGACAGTTCATAAAAGGATGACCAATAATCACATAAAAAGATGTTTAACATTATTAACCATTAGAGAAATGCAAATTAAAAGTATAATGAAATACAACTATGTACCCATTAGAATGGCTCAAATTAAAAAGACTGACAATACCAAGTGCTGACAAAGATATCAAACCAATGGAACTTTCATGTACTGCTGGTGGTGTATAAATGATATCACCACTTTGGAAGATTGTTTGACATTTTGTTTTTTGTAAAGTTGAATATACACCAACCATATAACCCAGCCATTCCTCTTCTAGATATTTACCCAAGAGAAATAAACACATCTATCTGGTGGTAGACAGAATGACCTACTAAGACAAGTGCACTATAATACTCAAATCCTACAGCTATAGAAAAAGAAGTTTGAAGAAGTAATTAAAGGAGATTATCTTGGACTATACAGATGGGTCAAATCTAGGCACTTGAGCCTTCAAAGCAGAGTATTTTCTCCACTGGAGGCAGAAGAGATGTTAAAAGAAAGAAGTCGGAGAGATTCCAAGCATAAAAAAATGTGACATACTTGTGATCCTCTGAGATGGAGGTGGCTTGTTCAAAAACCAAGGGCATTTTCTAAGAGGAAAGCCTGCCCTGGACTGAGAACAGCAAGGGAAGAAATTTTTGTCCTGCAAGGGAATGAAATGAACAAGGAAATGAATGAACCTAGATACGGAATCCGCCCTCAGCACTTCCGGATAAGAATCATGACCTTGATTTCAGCCTCAGGAGATGCTAAGTAAAGGTCCCAACTGATCCGCATGGTACCCACACTTCTGAGCTACAGAACTTTGAGGCAGTAAGTGATATTACTTTAAGACTAAATTGGTTGTAATTTGTTACAGCAGTTATAGAAAACTATTATATGCCCACATGAATACACTCACACATAAATCTTATTTTTTAACTGTGCTAGGGATTAAACTCAGGGCCTCATGCATGCTAGGAGAGCACTCTACCACTGAGCTGCACTCCAAGCTCCAAAATGTTCATTGTTTATTCACCAGTAGTCAAAAACTAGACACAAAACAAATGACAAAACAAGCAAACTGATAAAGAAAATAGGGTATATCCATGCAAGAGAAAACTATCTGGTAATACATGTAAACAGGCCATGTGGACAGATGTCAAAATAACGCTACTTGAATGAAAGATTCTAGCCAGTCAAGAATGCATAATTCCACTTGTATAAAATCTAGAAAATGCAAACTAATCTCCAGCAGATCTAAAAATTGGATCAATGGCTGCTATGGCCAGGGACAGGGAAGGAGGAACAGAGGGGGGTACTGCAGAGGGGCAGGAGAAAAATCTGTGGGGTGATGGAAATGTTTTGTTCCCCAACTGCACTGTGTTCAGGGGTGCTCATATCTCCCGAACTCATCAAGGTGTACACTTTAAGTGGATGCACTCTTTTGTATGGAAATTAAACCTCAATTAACTTGATTAAAAAAATAAAATTAAAAAGCATCAAGGGGTGCCTTTCAGGAGTTTCTAGAGGAAGGCATAAATTTTTTTGATAAAATGAGTTCACTCTGTGAAATTACATTAAATTTTCAGACTAATCCAAGAGGAATGATTTATCATTCTAATAATAAGTCTTAACTCAAGCACATAGTAGGGCTTTTCTATGCTCTTACATGCTCAAAGAAAGATGATTGTTTCTGGTGCTTAGGACTTGATGGAATTCACCCATCAAATAATCTGCTCTGGGTGCCAGGGGAAAGAAGGGGTGGATGGTGGCCAGGAGGGCTCTCGTGCTTCATTGCAAAGGTGGAGTTTGTCACCCATTCATCACCACTTTCTGAGTACTTGAGATGAGTGGTCTCCATTCAGGTTTTGATTATGCATCTTTTGGGGTGAAAACTTTATAAATGCCAGAGAATGCTTTTAGCAAATGCTACAGATGGCTAACCCCACTGTCTTTAGCTCATCCCTGAGTTCACCAATAGCGGCAGTGGACATTTTCTGTGCAAGCTGACAGCTTCCGGCCACCAGTTTTGCTCCTCTCTATTTTTAAGACCACTGCCTCTTTCTGGCTCCATGGAAGCTCACTCGGCCAACTGGTGGAAAGTCTGGACAGTTAACATCCCACAGGTAACTCGCAACCCAAATGAGACAGAAGCCTGGGGAAATACCTCTGCTTCCTCATCCCTCAATGGGACGATTTGGATGCAGCCTTCACCTCTCAGAGGGTCCTGCTCAGCGAATCACTAAATTGTCTTCTTCCTCCCACCATCCCTTCTTTGTGCTTCTTGAAATCACCTTGAAAATAGACCACCCACACCCAAGATCTTGTCTCAGGTCTGCTGTGAGGGGATCCCAGATAAAAACGTGCCGCAAATATCTGCATCCTGACAGCACTATTTCACCATGTTTCTAACAAAACATTCACAAACTAGGCATTTTAAGGATAAGATAGAGACAAAATGAACTCTGTAAAATAACTTACTAACAACACAACCCTTCTGCTGTTGCCCAAATATTAAGTATGATATTCTTAGTGAGTGGTAATGTGATTAAATGTGCTACATTACTTTTTAAAATCTTGATTAAACTCTTTGGGATGTAGCCATTTGGAAGCCTTTATCTTGGTGCTTGGTGTAAGGGTTTGATAACTAAACAGCCACTTTGGAAAGATAATGTTGACCCCAACGGAGAAGGGGCCTTACTACGTCATGGTACCCACTTTCCTATGAAGATGTGCCACTCATCAACCAGATAACTCTGTCTGCAAAGATCTCACTTCAAACCAGCCAGTGAATGTCAGTTGCATTTTTATGTTTCTGTTTTATTTTGGGTTTGTTTTTTTTTTTCAGTACCAGGGATCAAACTCGGGTCCTTGCACTTGCATTTTTATGTTTCAACGAATAAGAACCAAACTCACCAAAAGGCACATTCTGGTTCTGGGAGACTTAGTCTGGTTAAGCAGGGTTATATATTTGCCAAAAGTCATCAAACTCTATTTTAAAAATGGATGCTTGCTATTTTGATATGGTATTTGGTGCTGTTTAATGGGTAACAAATAAGCTTCAAGGTGTCCTCAGGGAAACGCGCAGGCATCGAAGCATCCAGAAAAATTTTGTCAGTCACCAAAATGGTTGTCTCCTGTCTTGAGTGAAGCAGAGTGTTCGCTTTGGGGTCAGGGAGGCCTTGCAAGGCAGGGATAAGGCTGCACTGCTGCAGTGTGTAGGGCACAAATAAATCATCCCTCCAGGTGTGTCTCTCATGACAGACTGTTTCCTTCTGGTGGTGTCAGCTTGGCTTGACCCTGGGAACTGCCACCCCTTGGCCTGCCTAGGCCTGTGGAGGGAGAGGGCAGATGCCCAGACTGCATTTAGAACAGGTGGAGGGCTGCCAAACGGGACACAGGAGGTGCTTGATGCAATCGTTGTGCACACCAGCTCGCCAGCCCCACCAATGGGTGTGCAGGAAGCAGTATCTGCTTTCCACCACCTTCTCCTCTTCATCTTTCTGGTAGGCAGAAGTGGGCCTTCCTTTGAGGTGCCCCAGGTCCCCATCAGCAAAGCCTGGGGAGATGGGCTGCTGCTCAGGCTTTGGAAGAAGCTCTGCTTGACGTAAGATAGCACTCTGACCTCAACGACGCAGGCTCTCACCATCTTCTTGACAAGAATGAAGACATAGTCTCAGCCCTGAGCCCTTGTGAAGAGACAGACTAGGTTCTCCTCATTGGCGTCTGATCCTAGAAGACTGAAGAGCAGATGTGCATTGTCGGAGCCTGGTGGGTTAGTTATCACCATGTCTGCTGCACAGATAGAGACCCTGAGACCAAGCTGTTTACCCAAACCCTGTGACAACCATGTCTCTTGTAGGAAGCCCACTCTTATGAGAGGGGAGCAAAATAATGAGATAAGATGGATTTAAAATTGCCTGAAAAGATGCATGGGACATCTAGTAGCCAAGGAGGTGGAAATTAAATCAACCATGAGGTACTATTTCACACTAATAAAATACAAAAAATATTATCTAATAGTACCAAGCATTGGAAAAGACATAAGAAACTAGAACTCTCACATGCCATGGTAAGAATGTAAATGTGGTAGAAAGTGCAAAGTTGAAAATGCCCCTGTCTTCTGGGTAGAGGCCATAGAGAATCACGCCTGTTTTCCAGGACACACTTAGGAGGTTGTTCACTACCTGGAATCACCTAAATGCTATCACTAGGCAATAGATAATTATAATGTCTACTACTTTCTTACTTCCTTTAAAAAACACCTTAAAAAGAAATGACCAAAAAAAGTTAACTGGAATTTATGATTTTATCATCATTTTATTTTCATTGTCTGAATTTTCAAGTGATTAAAAAATACATGTAGTGTGCTCTAACAAAGTTCAGCTTAGGCTGGTGTGGAAATGCATCAGTGGCCCAGGGACCGTGGCCATACACCGACCCAAGCCTAAATCTCAACTGGAGCCTGGCTTGGAAACCCAAAGATGGAGTCTTGTAGAACCTCAGAAAATGCCTCAAAGTATGAATTGTCCTACAGACCCATCCTGGCAGTGCCCGGAGCTAAAGGGATAGGCCCACTCCTTGCCTGCACTTGTGGGCTGGTGATCTGAGAGGAGACCCAGATCGCAGACACGTACTAAGGTCAGGGCATTCATTACCCTCTTCCTGCTGAGTAGACGAGGATGGCTAAACACCAGATCCATCTCCATGTCCTATGGGAGGGGGGCCCTGGCACCAATACTCGGAGGTTTTCAGCTTTGCTGAAGTCTTATCCTCAACTCCACATCTGCAGTGTCAGCCTTTATCTCTGCTGTTGCATCTACCAAAATAGAGAGACAGCCTGTGTGACTAGATTTTCCCTCTACACTCCAAGCTAAGTGAAATAAGCCAGGCACAGAAAGACAAGTGCCATAGCCACTCACTCACATGTGGAGCCTAAAAAAGTTGATTTCATAGAATAGAACAGTATTTACCTGAGGCCAAGGGGGGAGGGAGGAGAGGGCGCTGGGGAGAGGGAGATGATGGATAGGTATGTTACAATTGGATGGGAAAAATAAGTCCTGATGTTATATGCTATGGTTAACAGAAATCTAGTACATATTTCAAAATAGCTAGAAGAAAGGGTATTTAAAATTATTTATTTTTAATTGAAAAAAATATTCTAAAGACAGAATCTTGCTGTTGCCCAACCTGGCCCTGCATTGCTGGGCTCAAGGGATCCTCCTGCCTCTGTCTCCCAAGTAGATGGGACTACAGGCAAGTGCCAGCAAAAAGAAGATCTTCAGTGTTCTCACCGCAAAAAACAAACAAACAATCAAAACTAGGGTGAACGTTTAAGGAGATGTTTATGCTAATTAACCTGATTTAATTATTATGCAATGTATGCATCTATCCAAACATCGTATACCCCCATACATATGTACAATTATTACTTGTCAATCAAAAATTTTTACAAGAGGGACAGGGCGGGCGGAACTTAGTGGTAGAGTGCTTGCTTAATATGCGTGAGACCCTGAGTGTGATCCCCAGCAGTGCAAATAACAAACAAGCAGGACAGTGGATTCGCCCCTATATGAGGCAGGAGACATATGCTATGTGGGAAGGAGCAATACCCGGTCTGCTTCACTGTGTGCTCCCCAGTCTTGAGGAGAAGAGACACCACCGGGCACTGGGACATAGTCCATAGTCACACCTGTAAATGTTTAAGTGATGAGTGGGTCAGTGAGTGGATGACACAGAGTCCCCTACTTCCTCTAGTGCCCCACGTGAGATGTGTGGCCAGAGCGGGGCCCAGAGCTGCCAGCCTTCTGTGTCCAGGAGCTGAGGCTCCTCATGCGGTTGGAAAGAGCAGCGGGGGCTCCAGACTGGACCCCAGCACAGGACAAGGGCCAGTAAAGTGAGTTGTGAGTCCTGACAACTTCCCTGATTGAAGATCATACTGGGAGTTAACTCGAGAGGAAACTGCCAGCTATGGTTGTGTGGGTGCTGTTGTCTGGGTCCGCAAGAAGGCACTGGCTTGAAAGGGAGCAGGAAGGTGTTCTCTGCTGGAGGTGGGAATCCAGATCAGGATTCCAGGCTCCAGGCCTGGAATCTTCCACCAAGACTCGGTCAGGCCCGCTCTTCTGCAGCCTCAGCCTTCGGAGGAGGAGGAGGTCAGCAGGCCCCAGCTCCCCACCTTGTTCTCTGTGCTTGGCCCTGGAAGCTGGGCGTGAAGGCAGAAGACACCATGGACAGACAGCAAATCCCCAGACCCAGCACACTTCATCCACCAATCCGCCAGCTTCTCTGAGGCCTGGAGAGCCAGGCCTGCCTTTCCAAAGGGCCTTGGAAAAGTCAGAAAACAAAAGACTGAAAAAAAAAAAATCTCTGTTTTCGAGAATGAAATACAGGGTCATGAATATGGTAAGTCATCTTATTAAAATTTGCTGATTGATTGATTATAAACTCGCTAATCTCCTGGATTAGAATTTACCTGAGTAGTCGGTGAAAACTTGTGAATTCCAGTCAAATATTACAGGACACTGCCTAACTTGGGTACTTTAAAGTGACTCATCCAATAATTTTGACTTTAAATTCTACATGAATATTTCATAAATACCCCATACATTTAATATTTTAACAATTTTACATCATATCTACAGTACTTTAGTACCTGACTTGTATATTTATGTGACTATTGTTAGAAGTGACTAATTGGGTTTGATTAGCTCCATCATTAATATTCTGTCCATAATTTAACATGCTTCAATAAAATACCCTAAAGCAGTGTAATGATTAGATTTCAGGAATATGTGTTTTGCAATTAAGTTCCTCTTGATTTTGATATGCAGATGAAGAAATGGTGGTCTCATTTAAAAAAAAAAACTGCCCTTATTAACTCAGCAGTATACTCTGAAGATTAGGTAAGAAATCCAAGATTTTCTCTTTGTATATGCTAGTTAAAATGTATTTCAATCAAGCCTATGTGGGCAAATCAGATTTGATTAGTTTAAGTTCACAGTCATTCTATCTAAATGAATAATGTGTCACCTAACATTGCAAAAATTTGATTAATAGTTTATCAGTTAATTAAAAATGAGGTTTAATTTTTCTTTTTTAGGAAACTGCAAGGTAGATATTCCTTGTGTTCATCATAAATGCAAATTATTTCAGCTTGAATCTATTGTTCCTTTTTTGCTTCTTAGCCAACTGGCAAGAAAATAAAGCTCTTCGAAAGCTCTCTGGGAGGGAGGAGAAGGGAAACTTTCCTTGCTCCCTCCAGTGCTGTCACTTGCACTTGCCTTAGCTGCTGATTGTTCTAGGTGGAGCTGGTTCCCTGGGCCTTGGCTTATCTCACCTCCTGGCCTCCCCTTCCCGCCCATTCCGGGTGCTCCCTGCAGTCTTTGACCTTAGGAATTTTCCAAGTGACAACTTTTGTTACCTTGTTCAGTTTGTCTGTGGGGCAGCAGCCAGGGAACCCAAAGAGCCCCTTTCCCTCAGAAACCGAGGCCTGACTTGACAACAGTCCTCTCCCACCCTACAGGGGGCAGGGTCCCCACATCCAGTAACTGAAACAGGGAACCTGCTTTAAGGACGGTGGGTCTGCCACTGATGGGCTCCTGAGCAACGAGCTCCTTCAGGGCACTGCTGGGAGTGTCACTGTGAGGCTGGGGAGGGAAGAAGCCAGCCCAGTGTAGCATGCAGGGGTGAGCAGGCACAGCTACTGGCAGCTCCAGCCTCGGGGACTGTGCAGGATAAAGCAGACCGGGCCTTGGTCATCCTGAGGCTAAGACAGGAGGGCTGTTTGTCCACCAGATTCTGTCCATCACTGACTGAGGGGTGTTCCCCATGGGCACCATCCCGTACACAAGCACAGCAGACTTCTGCAGCCAGAGCCTGTCCCCAGGCGGAGCAGGTTTTTGCTGGGTTCCACCCAAGGGAGTGGTAAGAACAAAGGAACTTGGGTAGGACATCTTCAGAACCTTCTACAGGGTCCCGTGCTAATGTGGCCAGTTCTTCTCCCTCTCCTGCATTCATCCTTAGCTTTAGGAGGAACCTGCTGCCATTTGATGCACACACCTGTAATCCAAGTACTCTGGGAGGCTGAGGCAGGAGGATTAAAAGTTCCAGGCAGCTTAAGCAATTTAGAGATTTAGTGAGACCCTGTCTCAAAATGTAGAAAGGGGCTGGAGGTATAGCTCAGTGTGAAGGCCCTAGGCTCAATCCCCAGTGACACACATTCAAAAAAAAAAAAGGAATGTAAGAAAGCAAGGAAGGAAAACAGGAAGGCATCAACAACAAAGGCTTAAATGGGAGCCATCCTGACAACAGGCACTGCAGCTGTTGCTGTCAACTTGCATTCTAGAAGCAGGAGACAATGCAGATGTGCCAGGTGTGAAAAGTGCTGTGAGGGGGGGAGGGTACTTCAGTCTGGGTGGTCACGGAGGGCTTCTCAGAGGAGGTAACCTTGAGCTGAACAGATGTGAACTATCCTGCCATGGAGAGGCCTGGGAGAAGAACATTCCAGGGGCGACACAGAGCGACTAGCAGAACTTCCAGACAGGAACAGTTTGGTGAGTGACGGTGAGAGAAAGTCTCCATAGTCAGAGTGCAGGGAGCGAGGGGACCAAGCAGAGGTGACTTAGGAAGCAAGGACAGGACCAGCTGGCTGCTGGAGGGGTCTCTACCCCACGGGGCTCTCAACAGACCCGAAGCAGAAGTACCCTGAGATCCCTGGGGCAGGACCTGCGATCTTAGGGTTCACAGCTCCATACAGCAAATCTCACGTGAGCTTTTTGGAGAAACACCAGGTGGGACCAAAGGACTTCTGGGAACTGCAGAGCAATTCCAGGTCCCTAGCAGTGAAGGGACAGAACTGAGGAGCTGCAGGGGTTCCCTGGGGCTCAGCTTTCTCTCTCTCTCTCCCCCTCCCTCCCTCCCTCACTCTCATAGAATCTTCCTGATCCTATCCAAGAGAATGGAGCCCTGTATTCCAGCCAGGACTGGACTGCGGTTGTGCTTGGTTGGAGCTTGCTGGGTTTGCAGCTCCATCTTGCTCAACTTGGCCTCACTGTTGTCTGTAGAGCTCTGGTGTGGGTCCCGCTCTCCTGCCATGCACGATCTGGGCATTGGCACCCTGCTTGGGACCTGGGCCTGGGCTCAGGCTGCAGTCAGTACAGAGGTCAAATGTGTATCCAGTGCCTGGGACACCGGCGGAGCATGAGAGGACACAGAGGTCCATGGCGAGCCCCTCAGTCCAGGCCACTCCGTCCTCACGCACCTCTGATGCAAACGTTGTCACTGTGTCCAGCCGGTGTTTCCAGGAGTGTCCAGGTTGAACCATGATACCAGAAGTGGCTCAGGCTTCTCATAGCCCTGCAGCGGCCAAACTTGCAGAGCAGGTCTAGAGGAAGACTCTTCAGGTGAAGAGGACCCTGACTGGCCGGGTCACCTTGACGGGGACTGTGCCCTAGGCCACTGAGGCAAACCTTCTAGGGCTTTCAATGATATGAACAGCACTCGAGCTATAGGTTCGCCACCACTGCCCTAGGCTAACATTATTGACCATAGGCACTGCCCATGGACACAGACTGACCAACTCCTATGTGGGGTTTTGGGGGTTTTTTTTTGGTACCAGGTTGGAACTTGGGACCTTGCACTTGTGAGGCAGGTGGCAGAACAACTGAGCTAAATCCCCAGTCCTCCTATGTGCTTTTTTAATTCTCACAAGGAATATCCAACAAAGTCAAAGGGTCAGGAATTTTTTTTTTTTCTTGGTACTGGGGATTGAATCAGAATCTTCACACAGCAACATTCCCAGCCCTTTTTAGGCAGGGTCTTGATAAGTTGCTAAATTGCCCAGGCTGGGCTCAAACTTGTGATCCTCCTGCCTCAGCCTCCCAGAGAGCTGGGATCGCAGGTATACACCACCACACCCAACTGGAGATCTTCTTATATCCTCATTTTACAGATGAGGCATGGAGATGTTACCTAACCCCATTGAGGGCACACACCCAACAGTGAGAAGAGGAAAGTCAAATGCAGGCGGCAGCTGCAGGGTTCACTAGCTTCCTTGCTGCTGCACCTTGGTGCTGAGGTACAACATGCCCTCACCTCAGCATTTATCCAGCCTGCCTTGGAGATTTACTCCTGGCAAGCAGAGAAGAGGCTACTGCTCCCATTCTACTGATAAAACCGAGGTAAAGAGACTTCCCAGTCTCTTTACCAGTCATAGGGCCAGGCCTGCAAGGAGGCGCCGGATCCCAGCCCTGGTTCCCTGCAGTCTGCCTCCCATTCCTGTGGCCCTGTGCACACCACTTTTCCAGCATAGCTCGGGCCCATACATATTCAAGGGACTCCCCTGCTACTGGGAAGATGAGAGGCGGCAAATTGTCAGTTTTGTTTTTTGTGGGAAAAAAAAAGGAAAGGAAAGAAAGAAAAGTTCTCCAGAACTCACCAGGAACAAACTCCCAAGACAGCATCTCTCAGGCAGGTTCGGGAAGAGTTCTGAGCATTTCGAAAACTCAGGGTTGGTGGGGCCTGGAGGTATGTGAATGTCTGTGAAGCTATGGTTTTCAGAGCAAGGTTTCCCATATATAAGCAGGACCATAAAGTGAATTCGGACTATTTCTGCTTCCAGAGGAACCACTGTATCTGAAAAGATAGCAGACTGCACCGGCTTTTCTCTGGGGAACGGGGTGTCAGAATGACCCGATTAAAAGTGGAGGGACCCCCTAGCTCCGGCTTTGGCTGAGCTCAGACCTGCTGGGCACGGCTAATGAAGCCCTGATGGTGCATCTTGAATTCCAAGTGCCAGCCCCACACTCGAAGGCTGAATCTCCAGGTGAAAGGAGCGGAGTTGCGCCTATGAATTGCTAACTCCCCATCTACCGGAGGCACAGGGGGGAGAGGGAGGGTGGGGAGCCCCCTGCCAGCTCAGGCTCCACCAGAGCTGGGCTAAGAGGAGCTGTTTTCGGAGGAGCCGCACTCCCAGACGAGGGCCATGTGTGAGCATCTGAGGACACGATTAGCCCTGCATCTGTGGCCTCCCTCTTTAGGCTGGCTGCTCCCCAAGACGGAGCCAGGCCCCTTCTCCCTGCCAGCAGGGCAAATGCTGCTGTAGGAGGAGTGGCAGAGGATTTGGGGAACTTAACGAAGTGGTTTGCTGTTACTGTAGATGCTGCTTGGCCTCTTATTAGTTTTCACACATCATCCAACAGACACTCATTTGAGCATCACAGGTTCCCGAGCTCGGGGCTAGGGGAGCAGAGAGCCCATGAACAGCCAACACAGACACAGGCCTGCTCTCCTCGAGGCGAGGAGCTCCCGAGGAGGCAGGTTTGGGGCAGCCATGCGGACGATTTAGCAGTGTTCTCCGGTATTGGCCCAAGTGTTGCCACATCCTTCAACCCTCCTGGTGCACCTACGGTGCCCATCTCTCAGGTACAGAAGTGAGCGTGGAGAGCTTAAGGGACTTAGCCATGCTGCTCAATAGTAAGTGATAAGTAAGGCCAGGGTTGGAACCCGTAGCTAATGTCCTCTATCACTCCTCTAAAGCCACAAGTTCCAGGACCCAAAGACCAGAGGCCAGTTGTGAATAACACAGGGACAATGGATGTGCACTGTCAGGATGAAAATGTCACTCCCTCGTTGGATGGAGTCGTGCTGGGTTGGCGCCAAATAGTCCTTTTGGGTACTGTGCCCATCCCCCATCCTGTGACACTGTACAGCGCAAGCCATTTCCTATGGGTGACAATCAACATTTGTTTCTTGCCTGCCATGGAGCCCAGTCATGTGCCAAACGATGTGGAGTAATTGTCAGGCCAGGTAATGTTTGGACCCCTTCGGTCCCCCAGGCAGCCCCCGGGCAGACTCAAATCTACCACCCAGTCATCCCATGGATGTTTGTTGGGGCCTGTTGTGTGCCAAACTCAGCTACATGCTAGCATACTTAGTGGGAAAAATAGTCAAGGTTTCTGTCTTTGGAGAGCTGAGGAAGATGACAGTGATGATGATGATAGTGACCATGAAGAGACGGTGAATCCAATAAACAAACAAATACTTATCAATGATAACGATGATAATTGCTAGAAAGGAAAGAACAGGATTTCCCTATGAAAGAATAGCCCCAGAAACTAAACTTGGACCAGAAGTGTATTATTGGGGGTACCTCTATTCACAGGGTACACAATCAGGGTCTAATAGGTGTTCATAGTTTGATGATCATGTCTGAAAGTCTTGGAAGGAAAAGGAACAAAGCAAGAAAAGGAAAGGGAGCTCCAAGCAGAGGCAAGGGAGACTCAGACTGTAAAGAGAGCCTTGCATTCAATAGTCAAAAACTTTTCAAAATTTGAGGGATAAAAGCCCAGTGTGAAGATGAAAAGCATGGTCCCAAAACAAGTGGGCCAGCCCCTCTGTGATGAGCTACAGGTACACAGGGCTCTGGAGGCAGCAGGAAGTGCCAGAGGAAAGTACCATAGGCTCTCGTACCACACATAGATCATTTCTGCCAGTAAACCAGGGGATTAGGACATTAGAGATGAGGACCAGGCCAAATTAGTCCATCTATCTCTAGCAGAATGCCCTGGGCTGAAGTAACTGTGACCCTGACCAGCCTCTGAGAGCTGAGAACAAAGCAGGGTGCCCAGGGTGCCCAAACTCTGTCTCCTCTGGAGTAGTACTGGCATGATGGGGATGGGGTGAGTGGAGAGTCCAAAGCTCCCTTGGAGAGATACCTAGGGAAGCAGGGAATGGCAGTGCCCTTCTGAACATCTCAGGAGCCGTGGGCCCAGTGCCCCAAACAATGACATCAGGACTCAGATTGCCACAGAGGCTCCGCTGTCCTCAGAGTTGGTTTCTTTCTCAGACAAGTTCTCCCCAGTGGTGTCAAAGATGACCTTAGCTCCAGGACTGTGAGACTTCAAGGAAGTAGAGGTTCTCAGAAAATGCTTCCTGCCAAATTCTGGGTTTCCTTCTCAATGCTTTAGCCTATCACCATGAGCCAATCACGGTGGCCTGAGCATGGGGGCATCCTCTCATTGGTCTGTCCTGGTTAACACCCCCCACCCTAGCCCCCTCCAGGGCACAAGGTAACACCATACAAATCACAAGGTCTGCCAGTGAAGGGTGAATCCCCTAAAAAAATAAATAAAGCCGGGTGCTTTGAAAAAAAAGAAAGAACAAGACTGTCCACTATAGCTGGAATGAGAGACAGGTTAAGGGAGAAAAATAAAGCCACAATGGAAAAGAGAAGAGTTTCACAGTTCAAAGGTGGAGCCTCCCCTACAACAGATGTGGAAGGGGGTCTTAGAAGGGGTGACAGCGGGATGGCTTTAGAGACGGGACATTCTTGTGAACAGTAACCATCAGCCCATTTTCCACTCTGTCCTTTTGCTCTTCTCCAGGTGCCTTTTCCTTAATTACACCCAGAGAGCACAGGAAAGTGGATGCCTGCGATATTTATTTTCTGCTCTGAGCCCAACACAGGTAACTCACCGGGGGCATCTTTCTTAATGAAGGAAGGAAAATGTCAGAACAGCGATCAGCCACGATGCACCCGATGGACTTAAAAATAAGCAAAAATAACACGAACATTCATTTTGCATTAGCTGGCTGTACATATCATCCATGATTAGGAGAGCAGGCTTTTCTTGGTGCTGTGGGGATATCTATTACTAGAGGTGGGCTCCCTTACAAGTGGACGTGAGACGATATTCATTCTGGGCACTGTTTCACTCCATGTAAAACCAGAGCTGGTGGTGGACACCTGAGAAGCCCACATCTGTGCCAGCAGAGGTGCTGAGCTCCTCCTGATATCTCAGGTCTGAACCCTCAACCTCCAAAGAGGCTCTGGACCTTTTGTGGGTGCTGAGGAAAGAGAAATGGTCAAAGTCCTTGCCACTTAATAATACCAACAAGCCTCTGTGAGCTTGTATTACACTTAGGCAACCCCGTGAGGTAGGAATGGTCAACCCTGTTTGATAGAAGAAATTGAGGCTCAGGACAGGCCACACAGCCGCCCTGTCTGCTCTGCTGGGAGCAGACAGACACTGAGCCCATCAGTGCTGACTGCATACCGGGGGGGGGGGGGGTGCTCCTGCTAAGCTGCACTGCATGCTGGCACAGGTATCCCCAAATTGTGTCTATGGCTGGACACACAGTAGGAGCCCTCAATAAGGGCTGCAGGCACCAGGGAACTAACTCCTCCTTGCTAATTCCAGGTCAAAGCAAGGAGAAGGAGGAGAGGGCCTGGATGAAGAAGTCCTTGAAGTAATGAAAAGAAAGTAATCCTGATTGGCTTCATCTAGAGCAGTTCAGAGGAGGAAGAGTGGAGAATCAAATGAAGCTGTCCCCAGGGCTCCGCTACTCCCCGCCTCCCCGTGGTAGCAGCGGAGAGTCCTTCGGGGCCCATTGCAACTGGATCCCTTGGGAGAGTGGATGACACACACACCCCACCTCATCTGCAGCACAGAGAAGTGGGGAAGGGCATAGCTAGAGGGGAACAGAAAGGTGTCCAGGAGATGGCAAGACAGTGGGAAAGAAAGGGACAGTGACAGCACAAGGAGAGACAGAAAGGCTGGGGAGGTGGGGAGGCTGTGAGAGGAGCAGCCCAGTCCCCTCTGCCCCTTCTCCACCTGCGCAGTGCACCTTCCCCATAGACACATCCTGTGTGGGCCTTCCCTCTGCCTTCTGCCTGAGCTGGACTCTGGGGGTCCTGGCAGGACCCTGGGTGGAGAGGAGAGGTGTGTAATGGGGTAGCTCCTCCTCCAGAGGTCACCATTCCTGTCCCATGCTCTTTAAGCCATCTTGAGCTCCACACTCAGGTAAGGATGCCTGGCCCGTCCCAGCAGCCCCAGAATGGGAACAGTCCTGCTGCTACTAGACCCGGAGTGATAGCCCTCCTTCTGGGGCCCCCCTTGGTAAAGAACTCCTTTATTCCTGCTGGATCCTGATGGTACAGGGATATCCCGGGCTTCTACCCTCAAAGAGGAAAAGAAGCCTTAGGTGCAGAAGAGAGGGCCTTGCAGCTGATGTGAGAAGCAGTCCCCTCCTAAAAGGTCAAATGGCATCCTTAGCAACAGAGCACGACCTCTCTTGGAAGGCAGCAGCCAGCACAGCCTGCTCAGAAGGACCCAGCTCCTCCACGCACCTGAGCACCCACAACTGGCTGTTTGACGAGTGTGTCCCCCAGGCTAGCATGCAGCTGTCCCCAGAGGATGGCTCGAAGGATAAATAAATAAAGCCTCCACCGACTGTGCCCACCAGTGTCCAGGCTCCAGGGCCTATTCTTAGAATGTAGGACAACTTTCTCCCAGAATAGACAAGACAGCTAACTCAGGAGGGAGGCCTGGGAGAGATGAAGACGTAGAGTCTAGATATGAATTAGTTGTGAGTATATTATTTGAAGAAATGTTGAACAGCTAGGCAAATATTTGATACCTGTGAATGGAGCCAGCGTTTTCACAGGCAGAGTCGGCGGCTGCTAGAGACACCCCCTCCTCTTCCTGAAGGGTGTACCTGGCTGTCACAGCCAGTTCTGGAGGCCACCTCTTGCTGTGTGCGGAGAAGTAATTAAGGCCGTACACCTGCTGGAACTGAATGCAGCCACACACCCAGCCGTTTGGGGACAGTGCCCTGCTGCATGACTAAATCCAGATACCTTTGTATTTTATTTATTTTTCTTAAAGCTACTGTTATCTTATTAAAGGGATGAGGTATCTGGCTCAGTAGGGCCTCTTTTTGAAAAGTGCCAGAGAGACAGGTTTCTGATTTGGACCTTTAAGCCAGGTGCAGCGGTGCACACCTGTGGCCAGTAATCTCAGCACTTTTGGAAGGCTGAGGCAGGAAGATCAAAACTTCAAGCCCAGCCTATGTGCCTTAGTGACTTAGGAATGCCTGTCTTAAAATAAAAAATAAAAAAGGGGCTGGGGATGTAGCTTAGTGTGAAGGCTCAAGTTCCTAGCTTCAATTCCCAGTTTGGCAAAAAAAAGGAAGCCACCATAGCCCAGCACACGTGCCTTGACTCTAAAGATGAGGATGGGGCAGGGCCTCCCGTATGGCGCTTGGCTGGGAGCTCCTCGAGCACTGGTGGACAGTTCGCTTCCAGGAGCTCAGGGGTGGTGATGCTGGTAGCTGTGACAGACCTGCCAGAGTGGCCGCTACCCTTCTCGGCCCCTCACCGGGATTAGAGCCAGGGAAGACTGAGCCACATTCCCAGTACTTTGGGTTTTTTTTAACTGATAGTCTTGAACTGGGTATCTTTCTGCCTCAGGCCCCAGTGTGCCTCCTCCCACACCTGGCCGAGCCATCTTTTTACCGGTTCCCTCATTTGGATGTGGAGGGCACCGCGGGCATCCTTAATTTACAGTTGAGGAAATAGAAACACCATGCTACGGCCAGCGTTTTACGCGAAGGTCTGCAGTCTGTCCTGCTGGTTTTAGGTCAGGACTAGCCAGTATTAAGCACGCTCTTCCCACGCGCTTACACACATTCGTCCAGGCCATCATTGCAAAGGCTCCCGACACGAGCCGAGGTGAGAAAATGGGTTCAGAGACATAAAAGGCCCCGCGGCCCAGCCTCCCTCTCAGGGTGTGGCGAGCCAGCACCCGCTCCAGAGCCTCGGCGCCCACGGTCTCCTTGGGGACGCCGGCCGCTCGCGTCATCCGAGGCAGCCCCGTCAGCAGGGGCGCGGAGCTCGGGAGTGGAGGCTTCTCAGGAGACCCGAAAACCCTGCCCGCGCCCCGGGCCAGGCCTCTCCGCGCTGCGCCGCAGCTGCCCGAGCGCCGCCACCAGATGGCAGCAGACGCTTTGCGATGGCGCCGCCGGGGAGGAGCGGGGTCGGGGCGCGGAGCCTGGCCTCGGCGCGTCGGTCGGTGCTGCTCACGGCTGGGAGTGGGGGACCCCGCCCCGCCCGGGCCTGGACCGCAGCCCCCTGCTGCTCCGGTGCCCTCACGCTGATTGGTTTGGGCTGCAACCCCGGGAGCCCGACGCGCAATCATCCCCGCAGGGTCGGGGCCGAGGAGCTGCAGGCGCGCTCCCTCCGGCCGGCCCATCTCGTACCCCCTCGCCTGGTCCCTGCTTGGCGCTGTCACCCCCACTCGACCTCCAAGGAAATGTCCCCGACGGGTGGCAGGTGGCAGACCCACGCGGGGCCACACCAAGCTCCATCACGCCCGTCGATTCCCAGACCTGGCTCGGCCCAAAGTGGGTCCAGGCAGCGTGAGCCGTCGCGGGCACTTCCTGAGCTGACGTGGGGTGTGCGTTGTGAGAAGGGGCTGAAGAAAGAGGGAGGCCAGGGTCCCTGCCCCGCCGGACGGGGTCGAGAACCAGGGCTACCTGGGGCCCTCTGGCGGGACTCCACCCTCAAACAAGGAAACCGAGGCCAGGAGGAGCCAGGCCCTGGGAGGCCATGAGAGTGGGGACAAGCCCTGAGGAAATGGGGTGGTGGCTCCAGCTGTAGCCTTTACGGAGCTAAAAGAAAAGTGCCTCCAAGGAACGTTCTAAAATTACTAGCAGACCTCCTCCTCGGCCATGCCATAAAAAGCCCACTTGGCAGTGCGCAGCCCTGCGCTGCCTGTGGCCTGCAGCCAGGTAGCACGAGGAACACCGTGCCAGGGACCCGCAGGCTTCAGGCTGCCAGGCCAAGCTGCCCTCCCAGGGGTCCGCCCCAGAGCCCCCTTCCCCCCCCCGCCCCGCAAGCTGGGGCTCTGTGAACGCGCGCGCGCGCGCGCGCGCACGCACGCACACACACGTACGTATTCACTAGCCCTTAGCAAAGGAAAGAATGAGAAACAGAGGAAAACAAAATCCATGGGTTCATCACCGGATTCAACCAACAGGAGATGGAATATAGTTCCCCCAGACTGCATCTGAGCTAGAAGCAGTGGCACTAACCTGTAATCCCAGCGGTCTGGGAGGCTGAGCCAGGAGGATGACAAGTTGGAGCCCAGCGTGGGCAACTCACCAACTTAGGGAGACCCTATATCAAAATTAAAAATAAGAGGGCCGGGGATCTAGTTCAGTGGCACTGTGCCAGCCTCACAAGCCCAAGGTCCTGAGTTCGATCCCTGGTACCAAAAATAAATAAATAAAATAAAATAAAAAGAGCTGGGGATGTAGCTCAGTGCAAAGGCCCTGGGTTCCATCCCCAGTACCTGGAAGGGGGTGCCTCTGTGTTGGGCATGTAGACTTTTTCCCTTGTCATTGTTTCCTAAACAATACAGGAGAGCAGACAATCTAGAGATTATTTAAGTATATTGTTTAAGTGCAAAGACTATATCCCAGTATGACACTGTTATATATGGAAGGGGTGGAGGGTTATAAAGGGATTTTGGTAACCCCAGGTAGTCTTAGAATCAGTCTTCCACAAATACCAAAGGACCACTGTCCAAGGAAGGGAAGTAAGAAAACAAAAATTTTACAAGACAGTGACGTGGAGACATTCTCTGTCCTGTCTCCTGCACTCCATCCCCCTGCTTCTCTGGGGCCCCCAAGCCTCCCGTTACGTAGGAATATCAACGCATGCGCGCGGGACTGCTTTGGAAGCGTGGGAAAGTGGAATCATGAAGTGTGAGGACCCGCTCTGTTTCAGGAGCTCAGATGCCCTAGAGCAGCGATGGGGAACCCCGTAGACACTGAGTACCAACCTGCAACCCAAACCCACTTATATCTCCCAAAGTGGCAACGCTGCCCCTGTGTGCGTTGTTGTCCAGTACTCAGCTGTTTGAGTGATGCCAGGGTGGCTTGGCTCGCATGCCAGCCGAGAGGATCCTGCATGCCCACTCACTGCGCCATGCATGCCCTAGGTTTGCCACCACTGCCTTAGCGTTGTGCCCCAGGGCATGACTGCTTTCATTTTATGTTATCTTATATTTTCTTTTTTTTGGTACCCAGGATCAAACTTGGGACCTTGCACTTGTGAGGCAGGCACGGTGCCACTGAGCTAAATCCCCGGCCCCTTATCTTGTATTTTCTTAATTCATTTGTATTTTAATTTTTATTGTGTATTGAACTTTTTTTTTTCATTTGCAATAATTGAGATTGAACCTGGGGCCTTCATATTGAGCCACATCTCTAGCTCTTTTTTAAACTTTTTTATTTTGAGACAGGGTTTTGCTAAGTCATGACTCTCCTGCCTCAGCCTCACAGAGTACTAGATCACAAGCCCACACCACCACACCTGGCTTATTCATTGTTGTTACTCTTAGATGGCACAGGCCTGCTCCCCTGGCCACAAGCCTTGCACACCCTGTGAGCCCTCAGTTTGCAATCATTTTTTTAATTTTAATGTAATCAACCAGATATTAATATAGAAAATGCTTAAAAGCACTCTTCTTACTTCTATGAAAAAACAAAGCAAAATTTCTTAACAAAATAATTAGAAAATAACAATAGCTAATACACTGTGTATCACAATCTTACAAGGATGCCCAAAATGTTACTCAGAGAAAAGTCATAGACAAAAAAGACTCTCACAAAGAAGTGAGAAACAGATAAAAGCACAAAACTTAAACAAAATGATATTGGCATATATATTATTTTTGAATCAACAAAATAGATAATTGGAGAATTATTTGAACTCTTTCCTGTTTCCTAGTTATATATCTTCTATTTTGCTCTTTCTGTATGTATATAGTTTTTCTCATATAAGAGAAACCATGTGATATTTGAGCTTGTGTGTTTGACTTATTTCGCTGAACATTATATTCTCAAGTTGCTGAGTTGAGCATGGTGGTGCACAGCTGTATAATCTCAGCACTGAGGATGCTGAGGCAGGAGGCCAGCCTGGGCTACATAGTGAATTTGAGGCCACCCTGAACAAAAAAGTGAGACCTTGTCTCAAAGAAAAAAAATTAAGTTGCATCCATTTGCCTATGATTGACTCAAGTTTATCCTTCTTTATGGCACAGTAGTACTCCATTGTGTATAAATACCACATTTGCTTTTATCATTCATCTGTTGATGGGCATTGCTGTTTCCAAGATCTAGCTATTACAAACTGTGCCACTGTAAATATGGGTATTCAGGTATCACTGTAATATGATGGCTTTAACTCTTTTGGGAAGGTACCTAGAAGGAGGACAGCTGGGGCATAATGGGATTTCTGGTTTTAGTTTTTGAGGAATCGCCACACTGATTTCCATAGTGGTTGTAAAAGTTTGCACTTCCACCAACAGTGTTGAAGGGTTCCTTTTTCCCCCACAAGATTGCCAGCATTTGTTACCATTTGATTTCTTTATGATAGGCATTGTTCTGGAATAAGACAGAATCTTAGTGTTGTTTTTAATTTGCATTTCTTTTATGTCTGGTGACACTGAACATTTTTTCATGTATTTATTGGCTGTTTGTATTTTTTCTTCTGAGAAGTGTCTATTCATTTCAGTTGCCCTTTGTTTTTGTTTTTTTGTTTTTTTTTATTTTGTTGGTACTGGGGATTGAACTTGGGACCTTTCACTTTTGAGGCAGGTGCTGCAACCACTGAGCTAAATCCCCTGCCCTCAGTTGCCCTTTTTTTCTGATTGGGTCTTTTATTTTAGAGGACTCTAATTTTTTTGAGTTTGTTGTTGTTCTTGTTGTTTTTGTTTTTTTGAGACAGGGTCTCACCATCTAGTTCAGACTGGCCTTGAACTCACTATGTAGTTGAAGCTGGCCTCGAACTCATGGCGATCCTTCTGCCTCAGCCTCCCAAGTGCTGGGATAACAGGCATGCGCCACCATGCCTGGCTCCTTTATATATTCTTTTTTTTTGTACCAGGGATCAAATTCAGGACCTTGTACTTTCGAGGCAGGCGGCAGCACCACTGAGCTAAATCCCTGCTTGATATATTCTTGATGTGAATCTCCTCTCCAAGGAAGAGCTGGCAAAATATTTTCCCATTCTGTAGGTTGTCTCTTCACTCTCTTGCTTGTTATTTTTGCTGTGCAAAAGCTTTTTAATTTGATAGGACCCCATTTGTTGATTCTCAGTATTGCTTCTTGTGCCTTGTGGGTTCTGCTCAGGACGTCCTTGCCTACAAGCCCTCCGTTTGGGCTTCAGAGCCCCAGGCTGGCCCCTGCCTTTGGTCTGTCTGAACTGCACCTTTTCTGGGGAAGAACCTAGTGGCTCAGCCTCTGGGAGCTGTCCCTGCTCTCAGGGTCGGCCTCCCTCACCCCTCGTCCTCACCGTAATACATGCAGGGCTCCTCCAAATTGACAACAAAAAGACAAGAGAAAAATGGACTCAGATAGGACCAGAAAATGCACTGAAGCGGAGCTGCTGGTGTCTTACAAGTGCACGAAAAGACCCTCGACATCTCTAAGTGTCAGGAGCATTCAGATGAAGTCAGCACCCATCATTATGGCAAAAATTCCAAGGAGCAATAGCTTTGGGGGCTGATAGCGTTGTGGGGAGCAGACACCTGTCCAGGTTATTGTTGGCAGGATGACAAATTGCTACCTATCTGCAAAGTAACTGTTTATTACAATTAAGAATGCCTGTGGGGGTGGGGTTACTATTAGCTATGTGTTATTTTCCACCCCTGGTACCCCTCTTCCTTGTCTCCTGCCCCCACCAAGTGCAGGTTTGGCTCTTCCTTTGCTCATCATCTCAGGAGAGAAGGTGGTCAGGCAGGGGGAGACTGCAAGTCTTTCTCTAGATCAGGAAAATGCAGCCCTTAAGTGGAGAGCAAAAACAAGCGAGCAGGAAGCAACTTCAGGAGAAGAAAGCTTGTGACCCTCCTCTTCCCCACCCGCCAGAGAAGAGCTCCTGAACTGGGGTCTGCCTGGGTGGCCTGCAGGGGCAGGGACATGTCGGAGGATGTGCACCAGCCAGGACACCGGCCATGCGGGGGTCTCTGTCTTCCTGAGGGGCGGGCCCTGGCTGTGGGGTGCGGGGAGTCCCTGGATTGTCCTGGCCCCAGGCCTTCCTCACAGCCCTCCACTCCCAATCAACAGAAACAGCAGCGCTGCCCGGTTTGCAGTGCTGGGGACCCCGAGTCATGGCTGAAGCCAGAGGGCCTGTGACCAAGAACCACACATTTCTCACCATACATCACTGCCTGGTCATCTCGAGGACCCGAACTTAGACTCAAGTCTAGAGGAAGGGAACCCCAAATTAACTTTGATTAACTAGTCAGTTGTCCATGAAAGCAAATAAAGTTTTAGTGGAAAGGTACTTCTTTCTCTCCTGCACTCATACACAGCATAGATGTCTGCAGCCCAGCAATCTCACTCTCCAGACTCCACAGACAAATCAGCATATACAGTAAAGGTATCTTTGCTGGGTATGGTGGCGCACACCTGTAATCTCAGCACTCTGGGAGCCTGAGGCAGGAGGATCTGGAGTTCTAACCCAGTTTGGGCAATTCAGCAACATCCTGTTTCAAAGTGAAAAATAAAAAAAGCTGGGGATGGGGGCAGGGATTTAGCTCAGTGGTTCCAGCACCTCCCTCACAAGTGCAAGGTCCTGAGTTCAATTCCCGATATCCCCCCCCCAAAAAAAAGCTGGGGATGTAACTCAGTGTGAAGGCCCCACATTCAATCCCCAGTGGTGGTGTGGAGGGGGTCTATGCAAGGATATTTCCTGAAATATTGTGTATAAGGCAACAAAAACTGGAAATAAGCAAATGCCCATTAATATGAGGAAATTGAATAAGAGCAGCAATTATCCTTGCATGGAGATGCTAAAGGTAAAAATAACCTATTAAACTTAAAGAGCGTTTAATAAAGTTCTTAAATTTCAGATAAATATACCAAAATCAATGGCTTTTCTCAATACTCACAATAAATGCTTAGGATGAAAATGGGAGAGAATCTATGCATAATGTTCACAAAATCCAGAAAATAACAAAGGACAAATTTAAGAAGAAAAGCTTACCATTAAAAAGGAGACTGTTTTAAGTCTTATTAAAGAAGATTAAGGGCTGGGGATTTAGCTCAGTGGTGCCATGCCTGCCTGGCAAGCACAAGGTCCTGAGGTTGATTCCTGGGATAAGAGAAAGAAGGAGAGAGAGAGAGAGAGAGAGAGAGAGAGAGAAGGGAGGGAGGGAGGAAGGAAGGAAGGGAAAAAGAAAGAAAGAAAGAGAGAAAGGAAGGAGAGAAGAAAAAAGATTAAAGCCAATATTTGCAAGATATACAGCATTTCTGGATAAGAAGACATCAAATAAAATATCAGTTTTTCCCATATGTATTGGACTTATATTTTTCTTCCTTCTTTTTGTAAGCCACTTTTTAAATTGTCTTCTCTTATTGCATTAGCTGGTCCTGAAACATGGAATAAAAGGCGGGCCTTCTAAGGGCAGGTCACTGGTCACTATTCCAACTCTTCTGTGGTTCTTGATAACTTACATGTTTCTACCTATTACTGAGTCAACTTCAGTAATATATATTTTCTTAGAAATTATCCATTTTCCTCATGATGGTAACTTTGCTGCCATGCTGATGCTCGTGGTGGGGAAGCATGTCTACCACAATCTACACTCCCAGCCCCGGAGCTTCTTTATTTCTAATACAACTCTATATTTTTTTAACTCTATATATTTTTGATGTCTTCTTTTTTTCTTAATTAGATTTGAAGGGAGTCTACCTAATTAATTGGTTTTTTTAAAGAATCAAATTTGTGTTCATTTATCTTTATATCATTTCCAATTTTCTGTCTCATTATTTGCAACTTTTACCTTTATTAATTCTCTCCCATTGTGCAAGTGTGTGTATATGTGTATGAATGCATGTCTTTTTGCATTGTTCTTTTTTAAATTTCCTAAATTAAATTCTTACGTGGGGTTTTTCACTCTATTTTTTAAATACCAAAAGATTTATTTACTGTAAAACTTCCTCTAAGTGCAACTTTACCCATGTCTTTAGATTTTAGTGTAAAATATTCTCCTTAATTCTTTTCATCAATGGGATATTAAGAAGAGGTTTCTTTCCTTAATGATCTGGCAATGGTAGGGGACCGTGTTTTCTGTTTTCACTGAGATATGATCAGAGATTGTGAAACGTAGAATCTCGACTTCACTGAGATTGCCTAAGGTTTTGCTTGTGGGCAAGAAAATGCCTAATGTCTAGGAATGTCCAGGGAACGTAAGAGAAGAATGTCACAGGTTACATTTAACCATTAAATTAAGGTCCTAACTACATTATTCGAATCTTCTACATTTTTGTCAACTAAAATCTTCCACTTTCCAAAACAGACACAGGATATCATCGTTACCCAAGAATAAAATTACTACAGGAAAAAAACATAAAGTGAATCCACTTAGGGGATGACAAAATATCATGCATAATGAAAAAAAGATTTTAATGGCATTATATGCTGAGAAATAAAACATATTATGAAGCATATTTATTTTATCCAATATTTACTTTCATTTAGGTTGTAATTACAATAATATAGTACTTTTTTAAACACACAAATACAGGCTGGGGATTTAGTTCAGTGGTGCCGCCACTTGCCTCGAAAGTGCAAGTTCCCGAGTTCAATCCCTGGTACCAAAATAAATAAATAAATAAATAAAATAAAACACACAAATACAAGTTCAGTGTATTTTAACCATATGTACATTATACCTGAATGAAAACATTGCTTAAAAGCAATAAGACCCATGGTGAGTTTTTAGAAGTGCAGTATTCCCAATAAAATTGTTTAATACATGCCAAGTCACCTCTGAGTCCACATTTGACTTGGGCGATGCTCCTGTGTTGCAAAAAGTAATTGATGGTTTCAGTCTTGTTTTAAGAGCCTCTCTTGCTATTTCTATCATCAGGATTGCGGTTGACAGATACCCAATTTTAAAACTTAAACAAGAAAAAAACCTCTTTTTTCTCATATGACCAAAAAAAAAAAAAAAAAAGAAAGAAAAAAATTCAAGGGCAAGCAGATAGGCAAGTGCCATTGCTTACAGAAAATATCACAGGCTCCACCCCTCCACCTTCAGGTGTCTTCTGCTCTCCCAAGGTGTCACTCTCCTCCTTGCATTCTCAAAGTTGCTGCTGCCATTCCAGGCATCGTGTCTACATTCCAATCCAAAGAAGCAGGCAGAACTCAGGGCAAAATTTTCAAGCCAGCTTAGTCTGTCCCCTATTTGTCAGGAAAACAGTGACTTTTTCAGGAGCCCCGTAAAGTAGGTTTTTATATACATCTCATTGACCAAAACATCTTCACATAGCTATCCCTTGCTTCACATGAGCCTGTGAGGTAGGAATTTTTAATTTAGCCAGGTGCGTTGGTACATGCCTATGATCCCAGTGCTCAGGAGCCTGAGGCAGGAAAATGCCTGCAAGTTCAAGGCCAGCCTCAAGTATATAGCAAGACCCTGTCTCAAGGGGAAAAAAAGCCAAAAAAAAAAGAAATGGTTTTTTAATTTAGCATATCACCACCCTGAGAAAAAATAGGTTCTTGTCAGTAAGAAGAGAATGAATTTTGTGCAGCTATCACAACTTCTGTCACAATAATCAACCCACTTTCCTGTGAAATATCTCCTTTCTACTTTTTAGTAAAACATTTCATCATTGTTTATTAATCTTATGTGCTCAGGGGTTAAGCATGTGATTTAGCAATTCTCCAATGTCACTTTTAAAAATTTCATAAAATACTACTTTTTGTTCAAAATCTGTAGTTTCACTTTGCAATTAACTTGGATTATACTGTATGATGGAGCTACTTCTACAGTCATTGAGAGGCCCATCAAACATTTTGATGTATTTGTCCTGGATAGATGCTAACTAGGGGGAATGTTTAAGCAGAGAATAATTTTGGTACTGGGAATCAAACTCTGGACCTTGTGCTTGCAAGGCAGGCGGTGGAACCACTAAGCTAAATCCCCAGCCCAGGAATAATTTTAGAAATGGCTTTTTTTTTTTTTTTTTTTTTTCTAGTACCAGGGATCAAACTCAGGACCTTGTGCTTGCAAGGCAAGCATGGCGCCACTGAGCTAAATCCCCAGCCCCCAGGAATAATTTTATAAAAACTCAGTTTGGAGGGCCGGGGATTTAGCTCAGTGGTTTCACCACCTGCTGCGCAAGCGCAAGGACCAGAATGCGATCCCTGGTACAAAACAAAACAAAACAAACAAACAAAAAACTCAGTTTGTTCATATATGGATTCGAACTATGGCCTAACTACTTAGAATCTGTGAAAATTTGGGCAAACTAACCTTTCTGTGCCTGTTGCTTTATTTGCAAGATGGGGTGGTTTATCAGTTATGTATTTCTGCAAATTTATTTTCTTGTGATTCCATCAGTTGATGGCTTGGACTTGGATCCGTGAAGCGGTTCTCTGCTGGTCATGTCTAGCATTACTCATGCACCTAGAGTGCATCGTGCAGTCCGGGCTGGCTGGTCTGAGGCAGCTCACTCACCTGTCGGCTGACGGGTTCAGCCACAGGTCTCCAGCACCCCAGGTCCCTCATCTAATGGAGAAAGAGTTCCAAGAATGCAAGCTGCAAGCTCTCTTGTGTCGTAGTTCAGAATCACAGAAAGTAACTTCTCCCACCTTCCATTGTCAAAGCAAGTCACAAAGCCAGATCAGATTCATTAGCTGGAAAAATAGACTTTCCTCTTGAAAGGGGAAGCAGCGAAATCACATTGCAAAGGGTTGTGTGTACAAGGGCGAGAGGAGTTATTACAGGCATCTTGGCAAACAGTAATAATCCTGACGCGTAGTCTGCGATGAGGATGCATAAAGTGCTTAGAACCGCGGCTGACATCCTGTCAGGGCTCCATGTTTGTTACTCTGTATTGTCATCGTTACCAGTCATTGTTATTGTAATAGTACTTTTGTTTCCCAAAGCCACTTTTTTAATATAATTTTTTAAATGTTATTAGTACACGATTGCAGTTCATGCAGTTTACAATCATCTTGGGGAGTGGGTACAGATACACGTTACAGCTTGTTTCTTTTTTAATCCACTTTCCTCCCCTATCCCTCCCTCCTCCTCTACCAGGTACCCTGTCCCCTTTTTCATTCTTGTTGATATTATTTGTCTTAGCTCATGTTATGGCATATGGTGTTTACATTAATTGGGGTTATTAGGTTCCCATTCATGGCACATCTTTATTCCTCCCATTTCCCCTTCCCTTCCTCCCCACCCCTCACTCTTGTTCCCTTGGACCACTTCCCTCTTGCAGAGATCCATCCCCTTGTCCCTTTTTATCCATCCTTTATCATTTTTGTTTGTACGTTGCCTCACTCAAATGAAAGATACCGTACAGTACTTAAGCTTGTATGTCTGGTTTATTTCATTCAACATTATATTTTCCAGGTGCGTCCATTTTCCATCAAATATCTCAAATCTGTCATTCTCTATAGCTGAGTAGTACTCCATTATATGTAGATACCACATTTTCTTTATCCAGTCATCTATTGATGGGTATACAGGCTGTTTCCAGGATTTTGCTATTATGAATTGTGCTGCTATAAACATTGGTATGTGTGTATTGTCTCAAAGGAACTTCTTTTTTGAGTGGGAGTGGGGGTAACTGGGGATCAAACTCAGGCCCTTGCACTTGCAGGGCACACGGTGTCACCACTGAGCTAAATCCCTGGCCCTCAAAGCAACTTCTTAACTGCGGGACCTTGAGTAACATATATTCAGATCATTCATTTTTGTATTAAAACCTATCGTAGTTGTATTTTATCTTGTTATCTTACTCTCCTAGGAACTTTGCTTTATGTGTTTGGGCACCACATTGTTTGGTACATACATGTTTATGAAGGTTTTGGGTTCTCTGTGAATTGTACTTCCATGTTTCCTAATCTCCCCATCTGCCCTGCTCAACACTTTATCCCCTGGACTCCACACTGACCAGTATCCGTAAGGCCACCACAGCTTCTTTTTGTTTGCATTTTCTGATTTCTTTGCTTAACAATTAATCTCCAACCTTTTAAAAAAATCTTTATTTTAGCTAGGTGTGGTGGTGGCTGCCTGTAATCCCAGCACTCGGGAGGCTGAGGCAGGAGAATCACTATGAGTTCTAGGACAGCCTGAGCTACATAGTGAGTTCAAAGCCAGCCTGAACTGCATAGTGAGACCCTATCTCAAAAGAAAAAAATAATAAAGACTCCAAAAAATTAATAATGAAGTTCATTTCTTGAAGAGAAGATTATTGAAGAATTTGTGGGCATGCTTTTTTAAAAGAATAATATAATTTATTTTAGTTGCCCTCTTTTTTTTCTTTCTTTTTTAAATTTTATTTTATCCCATTCCTGCCTCAAACTTCCCCCTTTCCTACGTACAAAAGCTTTGTTTCCATTTTTTTCCTTTTATTTTCATTTTTTTCTTGTCCCTTCCTTCCTTTCTCCTTCCCTCCTCCCTTGTTCCCCTTCCCATTTGAACACTTTCTTCCCATTTCCCAACATACATTATACATCTCAGTCCTTATTTCCATTTTCAGTTTCTCACACCAGAGAAACAATGCAGTATTTAAACATTTGCGTCTGATTTATTTCACTTAAGAGTATGGTCTCAAGGTCCATCCATTCAGCTATAAATGTCTGAAGCTCATCCTTCTTTATGGCAGAGTAGTACTCCATTATATAAAAAAACCCCCACATCTTCTTTATCTACTTGTCAGTTGATGGGCATTTGGGCTGTTTCCAAGATTTAGCTATTATAAACTGTGCTGCTATAAACATAGGTGTGCATATATCACTGTGGTATGATGCTTTTAATTCTTTTGGAAAGAATACCAAGAAGAGGTTAAATGGATCCTCTTGTTTTATTTTTTTAAGAAATCTCCACACTGATTTCCACAGTGGTTACACCAATCTAAACTCCCACCAGCAGTGGGGCAGGGTTCCTTTTTCCCCACAGCCCTTCTAGCATTTGTTATTGGTTGATTTCTTGATAGCAGCCATTGTTTTAATTTGCATCTTTCAAATGACCAGTGATGCTGAACATTTTTTCATATATTCATTTCCTGTTTCTAATTCTTTATCTGAGAAGTGTCTTTTTGCCTTGCAAGTGCAAGGACCCAAGTTCGATCCCCGGTACAAAAAAAAAGAAGAAGAAGAAGAAGAAGAAATGTCTTTTTATTTCAGATACCCATTTTTGCATTGGGTCTTTAAATTTGGGGGATCTGATTTTCTTGAGTTTTTATATATTCTAGATATAAAAAATTTTTCCTACTCTGTGGGTTGTCTCTTCACTCTGTTGATGGTTTCACTTGCTGTGCAAAATCTTTTTAATAAGATGAGGTCCCAGTTGTTGATTCTTTGTAGTATTTCCTGTGTGGTCTGGGTTTTATTCATGAAGTCAGCATGTGGAAAGCCAGTTTTTCCAGCACCATTTATTAGAGAGGCTTTCTTCCAGTGAAGGTGGTTGGCTCCTTTGTCAAAGATAAGGTGGTTGAGTATGTCTGGAGTAGTTTCTGCATCATCTAGTCTGTTTTATTGATCCTCAGGTCTGTTCTTTTGCCAGTACCATGCTGTTTTTATCACTGTACCTTTGTAGTACAACTTAAAGCCAGGGATTGTGATAGTCCCTGCTTTGCCTTTGTTGCCCAGAATTGCCATTGCTATTCTTCTAGGTCACTTCTAGTTCCAAATGAATTTTAGGATTTTTTTTCTAATTCTGTGAGATGTTTGTTGGGATTTTGATTGGGATTGTATTGAATCTTTATAACTATTTTGGAAGTATGGTCATTTTCATTATATTGGTTCTTCCTATCCAAGAACAAGGGATATTTTTCCATTTTCTGATATCCACTTCAATCTCCTTTTTCAGAGTACTGTAGTTTCCAATGTAGATGTCTTTTTACTTCCTTCACTAGATTGATTCCTAGGTATTTCACTTTTTTGGATGCTATTATGAAAGGGATTACTTCTCTAATTTCTGTCTCCATGAGTCTGTTATTTGTGTACAGGAATGCTATTGACTTTTGAGTGTTGATTTTATATTCAGCTATACCACTGAATGTGGTTATCAAATCTAAAAGTCTTTTGGTGGATTTTTTGAGGCCTTCTATGTAGAGTATCATGTCATCTACATGATAATTTAACTTCTTCCTTTCCAATCTTTATTCCTTTTATTTCTCATCTAATTACTTTAGCTAATGTTTCCATAACTATATTAAGAGTGGTGACAGTGGACATCCTTGTCTTGTTCCTGATTTTAGAGTGAAAGCTTTCAGTTTTTGTCCTTTTAATATGATGCTGGCTGTTGGTTTGTCGTAGATGGCTTTTATCAGATTGAGATAAAGACCATCTATATCAATTTTTGTAGGTTTTTTTTAAAATCATGAATGGGAGTTGGACCTTGTCAAACGCTTTTTCTGCACCTACTGAGAGGATCATATAGTTTTTGTCTTTGGCTCTGTTAATATAGTGTATTACAGGTACTGATTTGCGTATATTGAACCATCCCTGCGTTCCTGGGATGAATCCAGCTTGGTCATGGTGTATAACCTTCTTGATGATTTGCTGCATTCTGTTTGCCAGTATCATGTTGAGGATTTTTTCATCTATGTTCATTATGGAGATTGGCCTGTAATTTCCTTTTTTGGTTGGATCCTTCTCTGGTTTTGAAATCAGGGTAATACTTGCTTCCAGGAATGAATTTGGGAGTATTGCTTCCCTTTCAATTTCATTAAAGAGTTTGAGGAATAGCAGGATTAGGTTTTCTCTCTAGATTTCTCATAGAATTCAACAGTGAATCCATCAGGGCCAGGGCTTTTCTTTGTTGGTAGATTTTTAATTGCATATTCAATTTCATTGGCTGATATTGGTTTATTTGGAATTTCTATATTTTTTTGGTTCAGTTTTGGTAATTCACATGTATCCAGGGCTCTGTCCATTTCGTCTGTATTTTCTATCTTATTAGAATACAGGTTCTTGAAGTAGGTATTGATGATCTTCTGGATCTCTGCAGGATCTGTTGTGATTTCAACCTTTTCATTCCTAATTGCATGGATTTGAGTCTTTTCTTTTTTTGATAAGGTTGGCTAAGGGTTTGTCAATCTTTCAAAGAACCAACTCTTTGATTCATTGATTCTTAGTATTGTTTTCTTAATCTCCATTGCATTAATTTTGGCTCTGATTTTTATAATTTCCTCCCTCATACAAACTTTGGGCTTGACTTGCTCTTCTTTTTCTAGAAGCTTGAGGTTCAACATTAGGTTGTTTATTTGAGCCTGCTCTACTTTCCTGATATGGAAATTCACGACTATAAATTTCCCTGATAGGATTTCTTTCATTGCGTCCCTTAAGTTCTGGTATGTTGTATTGTCATTATCATTTAATTGTAGAAATTGTCTGATTTTTTTCTTAATTATATCTGTGACCCATTGGTTGTTCAGGAGGGTGTTATTTAATTTCCATGTGTTTATGAAGTTCTTGTGGTTTGGACATACTTTTTAAAGCATCACATACAACATATTAATTTGAAACAACTGTACCTTATCAAGATGTTTCTCTTGCTTTTCACTAAGATGAAAGTCTTCGAATCCTTCTCTTCCTTGTTCTTTCCCTTGTCAAGCTCTACTCCATTCCCGACTCCCAGTGTCAGTCTGAAATCAATTTCTCTGTCTCTCTGTCTCTGTCTCTGTCTCTGTCTCTCTCTCTCCCTCTCTCACTCTCTTAAACTCAGGGCCTTTGCAGTGAGCTATATCCCAGCCCTTTATTTTTTATTTTGAGACAGAATCTTGCTAAGTTGCTAAATTGCCCAGGCTGGCTCGAATTTATAATCCTCCTGCCTCAGACTCCCAGGGTGCCAGGATTACAGACATGTACCTCCATGTTTGGCTTTAGTTGATTTCTCTTACTTTGCCCCGATTCACTTGTTTCTGGCTGTAGCATTTTTCCAGTATTTTCCTGAGACAGGATAAAAAAAACTTTGCTTGCATTGAAATCCCTGGCCACTGTTCCAATACATGAATGTACTTAGTACGAAAATAGGATTCTTGATCACTGTCCTTGTTCCACAAGTTTGAAATCACTATTTTTTTTTGAGACAGGGTCTTGCTTTGTAGTTCAGGCTGACTCTAAACTCACTATGTAGCCCAGGCTGGCCCCCCAGTTGCAGCAATCCTCCTGCCTCAGCTTCCTGAGTGCTGGGTTAGAGGTGCACGCCACCACGCCCGGCTGAAATCACTATTTTACTCACCAGTCTTCCGACTTCCAGGGCACATATGAGAAAGCCAATACTAACCTGATTTTTCTTTCCTTTGTAAGTAACTCCTTTTTGTCTAGAAGTTTATAATTCAGGAATTACACCAGGGTCTGTCTAAGTATATGTCTTTTTAAATTAATCCTTCTTGGAACTCTATCAGCCCTTTTAATCAAGGCTTTCTTTGGCTCTGAAAATGTTCTTTAATTAATTGTTCAATTATTGTTTTGCCTTTATATGTTCTTTTTCTTTTTTCTTTTCTCTTTTTCTGAAGCCCCTCTCCTTTGAATGTTATATCCCTGGATTTGTCCTCCAAATCTCTTTCTGGTTTCACACAGCTGTGAGATTTTCTTCCACATGAACTCCCAGGACACTGACTTATTTCTCAATAGTGATCATTCTCTTTCTGAGTTCAGCAGTTGAATTTTTAAATTGAGAAAGTGTTTTATTTAGGTCCTGATAGTCCTCCCTCAGCCCATACGACTGCTGGGGTTCATCTCCTTGAAAATTCTTCTGACTTTTTTGGTTCAAACTCACTTCCTTCCTAGGCAGAGTAACCCTGGCTTCTCAGTTTGGACGTCTTCCCTCGGGGTCCTGGGTTCTCTCAGATGGGGGGGCTGTTTCCCAGCCAGGGCTTCCCTGACACCCAGGTGGTTTGGGCTGCTGACATCTCCTTGGTGGACACAAACCAGCACTGTGGTTTTGGCCCTCATGGGCTAGCAGTGGCCAAAGTAGGACATTGTTTCCCTTCTGCCTAGTGCTGGCAGGGTCCTCCCAGGCCACGCAGACGCCAGGTTTTCTAGGACCAGCTGTGGCACACAGACTGACGAGTTCCTTTTTCCAGGGGTGAGGAGCCCAGGAGCAGGGAGGGCAGAGGTACCATGGCCCTTCTCCAGCCCTGAGCTCTGCCTTGCAGGATGGAGAAGAAATCGAGGGGAGAGGGCTGCACCCCACATCTGGGTCCTGCAAAGGCTGGAAAGTTGAACCAGAGGCCCTGGGGGTGGGGATATTAGAACTACCTCAGAGCTTCTAAAACAGATTAAACACTGGCCACACTCCAGCCCAATTAAGTCAGAATCCCTAGAGGTGGGAGCTCCACCATCAGCATTTTCAAAAGTCTGTTTAGGTGGATTCCACTGGGATAGCTCTAGATGGCCAGAAGACAGAACTACTGGCCTGAGGTTGCTGCAGAAGTTTTTTTTATTCTGAGACAGAGTTGCACTGTGTTGTCCAGGTCGGCCTCCATCTTGTGATCCTCCTGCCTCAGGCTCTCAAGAAAATAGGATTACAGGTGTGCACTACCATCCCCGGTTTCTGAAGCAGCCTTACCTAGACCTTTTAGGTCATGTGCACCACCTGCCTTCTAGTATGCTGATCATATTTATCTGTTGCTATAGTCTGGGTATCATTTCTCTCCCCACAAAACTCATACAGAGGGTTAATTCCTCCCTGCAGCAGTACTGGGAGGTGAGGCCCAGAGGAAGGTGCGGGTTGGAGGCAGGGCCCTGGTGAATAGATGGATGCCTGCTTGGGGCAGTGAGGGCGCCCTCTTGTGGGACTGGATAGATTTCCTCGGGCACAGACTGTGACAAAGCTGTGCTTGTGTGCCTGCCACCTGCCCTTCCACTTTGCTGCCAGCATGAACCAGACCAGGCCCCCACCAGGAGCCAACCAGATGCAGCTGAGCCTCCGCACCATGAGCCATGTGAACCTCTTTTTCTTTACAAAATGCCTAGACTCAGGTATTCTGTTACAGTGACAGAAAACAGACTGATACATCTATTTACATGTCTGTGAAGACACTATTTTTTCTGTGTCCCAGCACCTAGCCCTGTGCCTGACACATAGCACTAATATATAAATGAGAGAAAAAATCTACATTTTAACATAACTGTGAACTACAGCACGAAAGGCCCTTCAAGGCCATTTAATCAATAACACCCATGTACAGACTTTGCACATGGAGAAATTAAGGCCCAGGGAGGAACTGGGATTCCCACAGCCTGGAATCCAGGCCTAGAGGCTGCCAGGAAGCCTATCTTTGTTTGTCTTATTTTTGGTTTCTTTTATGTTCTTTATAAGCCCATGCATATGTGAGGAGAGGTGAGACAGACTGTCATGGCATAGGGTGGGAAGCATGGTCATTGGTCCCCAATCCCCTCTTTCAAATCTGTTTGATAAGCTGAGCCTGGTAGCACATGCCTATAATCCCAGCATGCTGGGAGGCTGAGGCAGGAGGATCACAAGTTTGAGTCCAACCTGGGAAATTTACCAAGAACTTGTCTCAAAATAAAAAATAAAAAAGGGCTGGGGATGTGTCTCAGTGAGAAGGCTCTGGGTTCAATCCTCAGAACCATGCATTTTTTTAAAAAAAACTGTTTTATGTCCATGTTTCACAAAAGGGTTTGAATATAAACTGAATGTTGGCGGCCAGGTGTGGTGGCCCACACCTGTAGTCCTACTACTTGGGAGGCTGAGGCAGGAGGATCACCATGAGTTCGAGGCCAGTCTGGATTACATAGTGAATTCAAGGCCAGCCTGAGCTACATAGTGAGAGCCTGTCTCAAAAAAACAAAACAAAACAAAAAAACTGAATGTGGGCAAAACTAGTCTAATCTATTCAATAAATATTTACTGACTATGTCAGGAATGGTTCCAGTGTCCATTTAGAGATACATCAGTGAACTAAAGAGTAAAAAGGTTCTTACCCTGGTAAGGTTACACCCTAGCAGGACCTGGTGGCCATTCTGCAAAGATGGCGGCCAACAATTTCAAAGATGACTACACTGCGCATGGTGCTCCTCCTTCCAACAAGAGTTGGAAGCTAATTCCTCTCCCCTTGAACCTGAGCTGGTTCTTACCAGCATTAATGTCATGGGAGTGAGGCTCTGCTGATCTGGGCCTCATCCTTAAGGAAGCTGGCAGCTTCCAATTTGGGTCTCTTGGAGCCCAGTGTCACAGTATTTTCAGATACCCCTAGCCAGAAAGAGCCCAGGGTGACCAGTAATGCTGATATGTCAGCTTCACTGGATTAGGAAATACCTAGCAGGTGAGCAAAGCACTCTCCTGGGTGTGTCTAGTTGGGTCAGGGAGCCCTGCCCTTGTTTGGTCTCTTGCCTTTCCCTACTCTGCTTCCTGCCATCATGAAGTAAGAAGCTTCTCTCTGACATGCACGGGGGTTTTTGTTTTTGTTTTTTTTGCGGGGGGAGGGCGTTTGCTTTTAAAAAACTTTTATTGGCCCATTTTAGACATGCATAATGATAACATTCATCATAGGGAATCTGTACCTATACATGATATATCTTGCTTCGTCTTTTTTTCCCATTCCCCTCCCCTCCTTTCAACCCCTCTTCACCTCCTATTTGCAAAAGCTTTGTATCCATTTTTTCCCTTCTATTCTTTTTTCTTGTCCCTTCCTTCCTCTTCCCCGCCCTTGTTCCTATTCTCATTTGAACATTTTCTTCCCATTTCACAATATCTATTGAACATTTTGGTCCTTATTTACACTTTCGGTTTCTCACACCAGAGAAAAAATGTGGTGCTTAACATGTGTATCCAATTCATCTCATTTTAAGGTGCATCCATTTAGCTAGAAATGACTCAAGCTCATCCTTCTTTATGGCAGAGTGGTATTCCACTGCATAAAAAACTCACATCTTCTTTATCCATTCATCAGTTGATGGGCATCTGAGCTGTTTCCAAGATTTAGCTATTACAAAAAGTGCCACTGTAAACATGGGTGTGCATCTATTGCTGTGGTTTGATGCTTTTAATTCTTTCAGGAAGATACCAAGAAGAGGAATTGCTGGGTCAAATAGAACCTCTAGTTTTAATTTTTTGAGGAATGTCCACACTGATTTCCACAGTGGTTGCATCAACCTACACTTCCACCAGCCATGGAGAAGGGTTCCTTTTTCCTCACAGCCCCAGCAGCATTTGTTGTTGATTGATTTCTTGATAATAGCCATTCTTTCTAGAGATGCAGTCTCAGTGTTGTTTTAATCTCAGTGTTGCATCTCTCCAATGACCAGTGATGTCAAACATTTTTTCATATATTTATTTGCCATTTCTACTTCTTCGTCTGAGAAGTGTCTGTTCATTTCAGATGCCCATTTTCGGATTGGGTCTTTAAATTTGGGGGGTCTGATTTTTTTGAGTTCTTTATATATTCTAGATATTAGTCCTTTGTCTGAGGAACAGCTTCTGCCATGCACTTCTTCCACAATATTTCTGCTTTGAGACCAACCAACTGCAGACTGAATCCCCCAAACTGTGAGTCAAGTTCAAACTCCCCTCCTTTAAGTTTTGGATGTCAAGTATTGTGTCCAGCAATGGGAAAGCTGACTAATCCACCCAGCCAGCCCCAGCCATTCCAGCCACCTCCGCTGAGGTACCTGACATGAGCAAGACTGTTGTGGTTTATATCTAGATGCCCCCCAAAGCCTCATGCTGTCATAGGTGGGGCTCCTGGAAGGTGATTAGATTCAGAGGGTGATAGCTGACTTGCTGATAGGAAGTGGGATCTGGTAGAAAGAGGCAGGTCGGTGTGGGCGTGACCTGGAAGGGTGGCTCTCTCTTCCTAGCTCCTGCCTGGCTGCTGTGAAGTGAGCCTCTATTCCTCATCAGGTCCCTGTGCTCAGCTGACCTACCATGGAGCCAACTGACTATGGGCTCAAACATGAGCCAAAATAACCCTCTCCTCCTTTATTGGACATGTCAGGTATCTGGTCCCAGCAACAAGAAAAGTGACCAAGACAAAGGCCACCTTGGTATTCTAGCTTCAGTCAAGCCCCAAGTTGAATGCAGCCATTGGAATGATCCCAGCCACCATCACGTGGAACAGAACTGCCCAGCTAAGTCCAATCACACATGTAGTCATGAGAAATAATAAATCCTTTAAAAAAAAAAAGAAATAATAAATCCTTGTTGCTTTAAGCCACTAGTTTATGAGATATGACAACTGAGACACGAGGGGAGTCAGACGAGAAACAATAAGCATAATAAATATTATTTACTATCAATGATATGATTTATTGTCTACCAGTGACTCCCAATTCTATGGCTTTAATTCCATGAATACTCTCCTGCCCTTCTCTTGGGAGTGACCATCCCCCTGGGTCTCCCTCTTTGGGGGATAGTCAGATGGCCGAACCATGCCCCCGGACTGCACACTCCAGATCTGCCCTAAATCTCTCAGTGTCTGTCTGGTCCAGAGAAAGTGCTTTCTCAGTGCATTAGCCTTGCTAGGTCAGCACCCGCCAGTCTCCTTCAATTTACACTATATAACTGCCTAGATATAAGCCCATCCCACCAGGGAAGGAATGAGCAGCAATAAGCTGGAACACAGGACCTGACCATGCTCCCACTCTCCGGGGCCAGCCTTGCCTCCTGCTCCCACATGGGAGGCACCCTCAGCAGGGAAAGTTTCCAGAGTTGGGGAGATCCCCGGCAGAGTGTCACTGTGGTAGCCTGCTCCCCACTTCCTCTTGCATCCACGTGCTCTCCCTGAGGAACAGAGCACAGGGTCCCTGCTTGGAAAGCCAGCCCTCTCTCTCTGTCCCTCCTGTCCCGCTTCCCCCCACCTGGCACTCTCTTCAGCCAGCCCATGAGTGCATTCCAACCATGGCACAGTGGTCGGTTCATGAATGGGTACAAGACCAAAGTCCATCCCATCAGAGCTGCTCCTGGAACTGCTGAGCTTGTAAGGGGAAGAAAGCTTCCTTCTTCCACTGGGATATCTTTTTGTAAGGATAATGTATATGTGCTGCCGAAGCGAGCACTTTGTAAGGATAATGTAAACCTGGAGCTGCAGGAGCTAGAACAGGAAGAAAGTTTGCTGGAGAATGAAAGCAACCTGGCAAAAATAGAGCCAAGGGAGCAACAGGGTGGGGAGAGGAGAGAAAGAGGGACAGAGAGTGATGCTATTTGAGCTCCTGGACCCAGTGGCTCCAGAAACTTGCTGGTCTCATCAGCAGGGAACAACAGGTGTCACAAGGATTCATTTTTTTCTGTCTTAGCTGCCTCCTTTCATTTTGAAGGGCAGAGGACGTATTCAAGGAAAATAAACAATTTGCTGGCAGGTATCTGAGCTACTAACAAGTACCATTTACAGTTAAAAAATTAAAACTAATTTTATCTGCATATAAGCTACACAACTCTAATTGGGAGGGGAGGAGTTGATCGAGCCTCTTTTAGTTGTAACTGATTTTGATTAGCTTAAAAACACAGGATGCTACTGACACGCCTATCCCACCACAGAGAAAACTTGGGAGTTCTGTCTTCAGGAACAGCCAGGTCCAGGGATTAGAACAGGGTGGGACTGCCTTGGGCTTTCTCTCTTCTCTTTGTGTGTCAGATTCATCCTACTATGGGTTGGATTTCTCTGGGTGGCAGGGTACACGGCCCCAGGAAGTCCTGGTTTATTTCCTTACGCCAGGGAGACTGGCTCCTCTGACTCCAGTTACAAAAATCCTGGAGAAAGATTCTGATTGGCTCAGACTAGGTCACACGCCTACCTGTTCGGCCAAGGCCAGGATCTGTTATCACAAGCAGGAAGATTGGTACAGATGTGGCCTTCCGGGAGCCCAGCAACCAGTCCTAATTGTGTCTATTTGGAGAGGGCAGGAGAGGGGAGGAAGAAAGGGGAGAACTCTGTGGGTAGGCATGGGGGAGCTCTGTCTACAGCAACCAGCTTGCTGTCTAATCAAGCGATCATGCCCTTGATGTGGGAGACCCCGGGCTCAGAGCTGGATTCCAAAGTGAGTGTCCCTCCTGCCAGGCAGAGGGACATTTGGACAAACCTGTTAGGTGGAGGGTGGGGAGTCAGAGAGATGGCTGGCTTGCCTTTGAATTATGCAGAGTGGAGTGTCATGGTGGTTTTGATGGTGTTTAATTAAATATTTGGCACATTTAATTAATTAAATATTTAAACGTTAAATACAGAATCAGATGTGACTTAGTGGACATTATATCTCAATAGCTATTACTCATTCAACAGCCCTCAGAACGGAGTCTCTGCAGCCCAGCCTCCTTCCCCTGCGTGAAGGACTCCAGGGGACACTTGGGGAGCATGATTAATTAATTACCAATTGAGCCTGCGCTGGGCTTTGCTTCGGCACAATATCCTTTGTCACTCAGGTGGGGTCCTCTCCTGTTGGGTTCCAGGACTGGCTGACAGGGAGGTGCAACAGGACAGGAGAGTGGAAAATCTATACCAGACCTACACATACACCTGCCCCCTCCTCTGTCCAAAAACAGTGGACACCCAAGTACGACCCAAGTGCTTCTTCACTTCCAGGCCACGACTTCCCTGTGACTGCCATCTACCCAGGAAAGGTGTGTGCTCTGTGACTGCCACAGAAAGGGGGCGCTGTCCCTGTTTCTGTAACCTCTTCAGCTGCTCCCTTGGGCAGGGCCAAATTACCTGGGCTGTGGTACCCTGGGGGCAGGAGGATGTGGAGCCCACACCCCCTCCCCACCCCCACGCCCGTCCTCTTGCAGTGGGAGGCACTGGTGTGTGAGGAGATGATGAGCTGTCAGGCAGTCAGTGATCTTTCCAAAGGCAGGAAAGATTCTACCCTCAAGACAAAGTTCAGGCTTCACTCAGGCAGCCCTGGTCCTGCTGTCCCCACCAGGTCAGCCCTTTCGCCATCCTCAGATAGGCTACATTCTATCCACATCAGCCCGCTGTGAATTCTTAAAAGCACCGGTGTGGGTTTCCTGGATTGTAATATGTTCTGTTCCTTAACTGAAATCTTTTAATGTCCTTCAGATCTCTTAAGATGACAACTCTTTCAGGAAGCCCCTGCCTATCTAGCATGGAACCACCTGCCCCATCTAGCTTCCAGGCACTTCTAGGGCCTGCAAGCCAGGAGCTTCCCCCAGGTACCTGGGTCATGGGGGACTCTGGGGCAGAAGGAAGGTGGCTAAGAGGAAAGCTCAGAACTGCCACCTACTGGCCACTAAGTGAAAAGGTCTGGAAATGCTCTAGCCTTGGGTGGGGAAGAAGCCCAAGCACTGAGGTTTTCGGGATATTCTTTTAAAATAATCAAGGGAAGGGGGCAAAACTAGGTCACAAAAAACATGAATTATTTACAATGAACAAGATAATAGTTTTTATAGCAAATATATATATATATATACAGTGGCGTATAATAAGACTTTTCACATGATAAATGATTTAATCTAAAGAAAAGCTGTGCATGGACCAGCATGGATGTTCTGGAAACAGCCACAGCTCTACTGCTAGTGGATGGATGTCACCTTCTCCCCCTCCTCTTCCCCTGACTCTGAATAACCCAATTTAGAGATGATGGTCCCTTTGAGGCCCTGACGTCTGGGTCCAGTGATCCTGGTACAGAAAACAGGCCCAGACCCAGGAGGAGCCTGGCCCAGATGAGGTCCCACAAGTCAAGCTATCCCTGTGTCTCAAAGCGCCTTCCCTCGGGGCTCCATGGAGCTGTGGCCCTGGCACAAACCTGACCTTCCAAGCCCCAGGGTCCAACCACCTGTGCCCAGCTGCCTGGGGCACCCCGGCCATCCAGTGTCCTCTCCTTTACTTCCTGACCCTCTGTGAATATACATTGGGCCCGTGAAATGGGAGGAGGGCTCTTTTTGAGGGAAAATTAAGCACAACGACAAACTTAGTTATTCATGCAAACCATCAGCCTGTTATCCCTGATTATGCAGGATGCAAACTGTGAGTATCTGAGTGACTGAGCCGGCTCATCAAAGGCGCCATCGGGCAGTGGGGCTGCTCCTGGCCCAGCCCACCTAGCCGGGCGCCTTTGTACTCCCTTCTCAGCCCGATGTGGGCCGATGGGCCACCTCTCTCTGACAGCGCGTGTTCCTGACTCCAGGACCCCTCTGTGCTGTATTTTAAAGGATTAATTAACCTTGTGAGATTGGCGGGGAAAGCTCCACCTGGCTATCTACTGCATGAAAGCATCCGCTCACCAGAGTATTTTAAGCTCACAGTGCAGACCATATGGTATTTCAAAGAACAGAAGTTGAAAGTACAGTACATATTTATTCCTTCCACAGAGAGCATTAAAGGGCTTTAAGTATTTTATTAAAGCCTATATGTGCAGGCATGTGTGCGCGTGTGGGTATGTGTGTGAAACAAGCGGAAATATTCTTGACGCATGGAAAAAAATAAATTACACAGATTTATTTTCATCTCTCTGCCAACCCACCCCATAGCAACAGTGAAAACTTGGGCTATGTAAACTTGAGAAAACAAGAAATATTTTATCGAGTCGTCTCAACTCATGGCTACTGCCAATTTTTCCTCTTTTTTGAAACACCAGCAGTCTCCTGGTATTGGGGAGGCAGGCAGAGGGAAAGGAGTGGGGTGGCAGGTGGAAGACACTGAAGGAGCCAGGTCAGCAGGAGATGCCAGGCTTTGCCTTCAGAAGGAAGTTCAAATCCAGGGCAGCCAGCTCAAGGCAAGGTACTGAGCTCTGAACCTCAGAGCCTTTATCTCAAGCAACACAGATCTCAATGGGTTCTTGTGAGAAGAGGGCCTGGGTCTAGAATGTAAGAAAATCTGTTCATTTTACACCATCTCCCTCCTCTTGGTAATAGCTTTGTCCTTAAAGAAGTCCCCTTTCTGTCCAAGTGACTGGGTTGGAGTTAATTCCACCCTTAACTAAAAGGGTGGCCATGACCAGAGCTTACCAATCAGAGCCTAGCATCTCCCTGGCCAATGATTGGTTTAGAGTTGGTCACACGACCCAACACAGACCAATGGAGCTCTGTCCTGAGACTTTTACTGGAATTATCAAGAAAGAAACTTTTCTCAGACAGACTACTGAATGTGGGTGCTTGGAGCCCACTCTTAACCTAGCCCTGGGCAAAGACTAGGGCACCTAGGGCATATGTGGACTCTGTCCAATGGACAACTCACCTCTCCTAAGCAGGAACAGAAATGGAAATTCTAATTTTAAATAAAAATTTTTATAGTAGAGTAACAACAAAAAAAATATTTTAGAGCCACTTATAGTCTCAGCTATTCAGAAAGTGGTGGTAGGAGGATTGCAGGTTCCAGGCCAGTTTGGGTGACATAAGGAGAAATCCAGTTTCAAAAAAATAAAAAATTTAAAGGAAAACAATAAGGGAGAGTAGGCAAGCTGGTCAGGTTCAACTGCCCAAAGACCCAACTGTCCTCTTGACAAAGCCACAAATCTGACCCAGTGTGCAGAGGAAAGAGCTCTGGGGGATGAATGCCATGGTGCTATACCCTTCACAGCTCAGGCCCAGCCTGCAGTCCCCAAACTCCTCAGATAGGGGATCGGTGTGGCCAGAGAGAAGAGGGACCTCAGGAACAGGGACCGGAGAAGGTGCTTATGGCTTAGAAAGGGGTCCCAGACCCAGGACTCCCTGATGTACACCTCTTTTCTTAAGAAGGGACTCTCTCAGGTCAAGAGTTTGTGCCTCAGAAGTTCACTAGAAGCATACAGCCCAGGGGTCAGAGGTCAGATTTTGACATCTTCTAGGCCTCACTTCTCCCACCATTCTGCTGGTACAGAAATAGTACCAAGCCTCTCCCCAACCCTACACTTACTGTCCTCAAGTCTTTGCCTTCATAGGAGAGAAGGTACAAGCCATGGGATGTTTGTGGGTACTGGGGATGGAACCCAGGGCCTTGGCACTGAGCTACATCCCTAGGCTTTTTTTGTTGTTATTGTTGTTGTTTCTTTATTTTTTTATTTGAAAACAAGGCCTTGCCAAGTCGCTAAATTGCCCAGGTTGGAATGGAATTTGTGGTCCTCTGCCTCAGCCTTCCAGAGTGCTGGGATTACAGGTGTGTATCACCATACCTGGCTCAGGTCGCAAGATGTAGGTGGCAAATGCAAATTTCTCTATTATGATCCAACTGAAAGCTGAACTGTCATTTTACATGATGGAAGAAGTTAAATGGCTCCAGGTTGGTATTTTTTGTTTTTTGGCATTTTCAGATTTGTTCAGTCATTTCAGAGTTAAGCTCAGTCTGTTTAGATTCTCCTCCCCAGCCCCTATTCATTCTGAGTTGGACAAGTTAAAAGTCATGGCATTGGTGACACTGGCCACCAGTGTCAGCCACCAAGGTCCTGCTCGAGTTTTAACCAAATAACTCACATCTGGCCAGCCCCTCTGTGGGTAACAACCACAAATTCTAACCCCAACTGAAGGCACCGAAGACATTCTGCTAAAAGACATCCTGGAGGAGTGTCAATCTTTCCTGGAAGGGTTTAAACCTAAGAGCTGGCTCTGAGCTGCCCCTCAGAGGACCCAGAGAGAAAATCTTAGAAAACTCAGTGCTTGAAGAACTAAATACAGCAATAAAAAAGTGACTGAAGGGGGAAAAAAACCCAAAAAACTTTAAAAATAAGAAAAAGATAGTGCCATGGAAGAGGAGACCTACAATTTATGGATCAAAAGTCTAAATCTCTTGCTGACCTCAGAATCATGCACAAGGGAGTCACAAAGCAGATGGCTAAGGCTGAAAGAACTTCGCTGAGATTTCAGCTCCCCTCCTCTGTAGAGGAGACAGTTGAGTTCAGCCAAGTTTATTGTCTCCTTTAACAAAAACCAATACTTCTCGTACTTGAAAGTCACCAAGAGAGTAGATTTTAAATGTTCTTACCCCCTCCACACACGCAAATGACATGAAAATAAGGTGATGGACAATTATTAGCTTGTTTAATCATTTTTACAATGGATACATATATCAAAACACATTGTACACTTTAAATATATACATATTCTCATTCATCAATTATACTTCAATAAATCTGGGAGAGAGAATTAATATTCCTCAGAGAAATATAAAGAATACAGAGTCCTTATCACAACTTCTAGGATAAAATCCAAAATTACCTGACATATGAAAACAGGAAAATTCGACCCCTACCATAGAAAAAGACAATTGATGTTCGCAAACATAAAGTGACTTTAGAGCCAGGCATGATGGTGTACACCTGTAATCTCAGCACTTGAGAAGCTGAGGCAAGAGGGTTACTTCGTTCGAGGACAGCCTGAGCTACATAGTAAGACCCTGTCTCAAATAGGCAGACAGACAGACAGACAGATAGAGTGACATTAGATTATAGAATTAGCCAACAATAATTTTAAGGCAGCTATTATATGTTGAGTATCTCTTATCTGAAATTCTTGGGACCAGATGTATTTTAATTTTTTTTTAAATTCTGGATCATCTGCATGTACATAATGAGATACCGTGGTGAAAGGATCCAAGTCTGAACACAAAATGCATTTATGTTTCATATAGGGATAGACTAAAAGTAACGTTACACAATATTTTAAGTGTGCCCATGTTTTGAAATCAGGTGTGAAATTTTCCACTTGTGGCCTCATGTTGCTGCTCAAAAAATTTCAGATTCTGGAGCATTTCAGATTTCAGATTTCGAGATTAGGCATGCTCAACATATGTAAGCATGCATATGAATGTAAAGGAAAGTTTGATCATTAAGTAAAAAAGATAATATTCTTCACAGAGAAATAGAAACTACAGGAAATTTGTAAATGATGCCATCCTCCTAGTGGAAATCCATTTGCCATAGCTGAGACATCCATACTTGCGAGTTTCGGCTCCCTAGAAAGCCACTTCTCCATCTGGGTGGGACTTTTCAGACGACAGTGTCCCCTCTTCATCCTCTCAGGTCTACAGCACCTGTCCTGAGGAATATCTATTCCATCTTTCAGGCACACATGACCGCTGCTCACAAAACTTGAGGCCAAAGAAGCAACCAGGTGGCATCACTGGCACCCTACACAATTGTGTCTACTCTACAGCAACCATGCCACGCTGACTGGGAAAACTTCTGGACTGAATCTTTGAACCTAGGAAAATGTAGGTCTTATCCAAGCACTTTGTTACAACTCTAGTTTAATTTCCCTAAAATTGTGCTTTAAATATCATCTGTATGGCTTGTGTTTAGATAGCTGCCCCCTAAAGCCTCATGCGGTGATAGGCGGGGCTTTTTCAGAGGTGGCTGGATCTAGAGTGTGTGATGCTGGAATGGATTCCTGGTGCAATGCCCGGCTCAAGGGCACTACGGTTAAGGGTGGTAGTGCTACCCGCCCTAGGTAGTCTGGATAAGATAAAAGAGGCAGAAAGACACTGTAAAGGCCCCTTGTTGCTTTGCTACCTTCTGTCCACCATGAACTGATGCCCTCTGCCATGTGCTACCCTGCCTTGGAGCCAGCCAATTATGGACTGAGACCTCCATGAACTATGAGCCAAATAAACCTTTCCCCCTTTAACTTTGGGTGGCAGGTATTTTTGTCTCAGCAAGGAGAAAAGTAACTAACATATTATCTCAGAGCTTTTATTTCCATCCATAGTGAAGTAACCATTGACAACTAGAAATCTGGACAAAACATGTGAAAACAACTCTTTTCATACACTAGACAACAGGCACCAAAGGATTGATCCCCAAGACAAGGGTAACAGAAAAAGTGAGCGCTACCAACATCAGATTTTCTTCCTGAAAGCACTTTCCGGACCATAGTGCAGGGCGCCAAAGAACACGGTAGACCCACTGAGTTGCGGGAAAAGATCAGGGTACAGGAAGACAAAACAGCTGGGATCTGCAAGACAGAGAACCAGAGAGGAAGGAACTGCACAGAGAAAGACCAGGTTAAGTCTGTGGGTGAGTACTAGGCTGTGTCTGCCTAGAGGGAAACTCTACACAGTCAGACAAAAATGAGTATGGGGCTGGGGACCATTTTAGCTATGACCAATCAGAGTAAACATGCAGAACACCTTTAAGCAACCAGAAAATGTGCACAGAACATATAGAAAACCCAAATAGGAGCGAGCATCAACTTTCTGTCAAAAACACTGCATCTGGGGCCAGGGATTTGGCTCAGTGGTTTCGCCGCCTGCTGTGCAAGCGCAAGGACCCGTGTTCGATCCCTGGTACCAAAAAAAAAAAAAAAAACAAAAACAAAAACAAAAACACTGCATCTGGCCAGGGGTTTAGCTCGGTGGTGCGGCCACCTGCCCCGCAAGTGCAAGGACTCGAGTTCAATCCCTGGTACCAAAACAAAACAAAACAAAAAAAACACTGCATCTTAGCCATCCGTGGTGGCATATACCTGTAATCCCAGCACTCAGGAGGTAGAGGCAGGAGGGTCACCATGAGTTTGAGGCCAGCCTGGGCTACACAGTGAGACCCTGTCTCAAAAAAAAAACCCCAGAAAACAAAAAACACTGCATCTCAAAAGACAGTGAAACAGCATGTCTAAAATGATAAGAGAAAAAATATAGTTAGTAACCCAGAATTCTATACCTAGCAAAAGGATCCTTCAAAACTAGAGATAACAATTTTCTGAGAAAAAAGCTGAATGTGTTACTGACATACGTGCACTGTAAGAAGTATCAAAGAAAGTAATTCAAGTGAAGAAAAATATTATCAAATGGACACTGAAACAGTAAAAAAATTACAAATATGCAGGTAATATAATAAACTTTTTAGTTTAAAAAACTTTAAAGGTAACAAAGGCAAAATTAATTGCAATATGCTATAGTCTTTATAAAAGAGAAATAGCCAGGTGTAATGGTGCACACCTGTAATCCCAGCACTTGGCAGGCTGAGGCAAGGAGGCTCACTGTGAGTTCGAGGTCAGCCTGGGCTACATAGTGAGTTCAAGGACAGGCTGAGCTACATAGTGAGACCCTGCCCCCCCCCCAAAAAAGAAAAACCAAACAGAAATCTACAAAATCTCCAAGTATTTGAATTTTAAGTGACATACCCCTAATTAAATTGATTAGTAGATTTCAATAGATCAACATAAAATCACAAGAGATATTGAAAATACTCTGAGCCGGGGATTTAGCTCAGTGGTTCTGTCGCCTGCCTCGCAAGTGCAAAGTCCCAAGTTCGATCGCCAGTACAAAAAAACCCCCCCAAAACAGTAACTTGAAACTAGTGAAAAGGATAACAAAACCTATCAACATTTGCAGGATACAAATGTTAGATTAGTTCTCTGAAGGAATTTATAGTTTTAAATACTGTAGAAAATAAGGTCTAAAATCAATTATAAAAAAGAAAAATAAGAAAAATTCTAACCTAAAACAAGTAAAATAAGAGTGAAAATAAATAAAAGTGGGCAATATGTTCAACTGCACGGAACTAGATTCTTTCTTCCTTTCTTTTTGAGACAGGGTCTCGCTATGTAGTTCAGGCTGGCCTTGAACTCACTATGTGGTCCAAGTTGACCTCAAACTTGTGCTGATCCTCCTGCCTCAGCCTCCCAAACGCTGAGATTATAGGTGTGCAACACCACACCTGGCTAGATTTATTCTTTGAAGAGATGAAAATAAGTGGAGAATTTTCACTACTGATTTCAAGACTGGCAACAAAGCTACCATAATCAAAATAGTACAGTGTTGAGCTGGGGGTGGTGGCACACACCTGTGATCCCAGCACTGGGGAGGCTGAGGCAGGAGGATCGCTGAAAGTTCGAGGTTAGCTGGGCTACATAGTAAGTTCAGGGCCAACCTGAACTACAAAGGGAGACCCTGACTCGAAAAACAAAACAAAACAAAAAATAGTATGGTATTGGTAATGGTATATGGACACATATATGATTAACAGAACAGAATAGAGTCCAAAAATAAACCCAGACAGATATGGTATGGTCAACTGATTTTTGACAAATATTCCAAGATGATTTGATAGGAAAAGATAGTTTCTTCAACAAATGGTGTTGAAACAGCTGGAGACCCATATGGGGGGGGGGGAACCCTGAACTTTGACTCATATTTGGGGGGGGG